>WEIS01078299.1:0-15444 GCA_013389965.1 Todus mexicanus | reverse complement strand
ACAGTGGGGAAGAAATTGTTCCTCGGCTCCAACCTAAACCTGCCCTGGCTGGGACAACTTGAGGGCATCACGCAGATTACAGTAGGCCCATGGTAACCCCACCGCGTATAGCGCAGCATACACTGCGGTTGCCCAGTTGTCCGAAGCAGGGCTGGGATCCCAGAAGCTCTGAGAAGCGATGGCCGGATTGCTCCATGACAAATGAGGTTCGCCATCTTCTTAACCTGAGCTTCTGATGAACTGGCACGTGCTGGGCTTGCTCCTCGGAGCCTGTTTTTGAAAACCTGTGTATAAATACATAATTTTTTTTAAAAATCAAGCTTGATTGTGAACTCACAAGCAATAGCACGGAGTGTTTATCTGGTTAGGCAAGCTGTTTGACATTTAAAATAGCAAGACTGGTGTGGTTTCCCACTCTTCATGAATCTGATAAAACCATGAGGAGTCCTTCACAGGGGAATGCATTTTCCTTTAGACACTGCGTAGGTTCAGCAGTCGTTGCTTCTAAGAGCTTCTGCATATGAAATGTCGCTGGTTCCCTCCCCAGTGGGAAAGTTACTGGACTGAGGGGAGGATGAGGAGGCATTACAGGGATTTAGAAGCTCTCGTAGGTGGAACGGTTATGGTGAGGAGCAGTGTGCCAGGGAGCTCTTTCTATAAAGGGAAAAGCTGGATCTTTATTTAGGTCCCCATTTCTTTTGTGGGGGCACTGTCCTGTGGTAGTGCAGCTTTGTTCCTCTAGTTGAACATGAGGTCTTTAATTTTTTTTAAAAAAGGTTTTAAACTCCTTAATGTTGGCCGTGAAGGGCCTGGAGAACTTGAGATCTCCTGAGAAAACGTCATACTAGGTTGCAGACCACTGGCACTGCTGGCCTAGAGAATAGTTTCCTATATAATCCCTTAAATTCTTAACATATAATTACATTTGATCTTACGTAAACCATCAGTCCTTTTTTGGATGGCTGTACCCTGCACATTAATTTTGTGTCTGAACCAAATCGCTTCTTTTCTTACCTGTTTTAGAAACAGCTAAGCTGGTAGTTTCAGAATACTTTTAGCTGTAACAGTTGTGTCACCTATCTTTACTTTTTGGTGGCTCTTTTTTAGGTAATTACGAGAGAAGAAGGGGTTTTCCCCCTCTCACTGCAGTTTCTATGCTTACAGGTAAGTGGGACTTCTACAAACGGAGGACTTGCAGTCCGCGCACCTCGCTGGCATTTAAAGTGCAGAAGCAACACCATGGTGTAACAGTGAAAATCACAGCTGACTACATTTTTAGGACATTTTGCAGGTACTTGTGTATACCAGGCTATTTAACAGATTATCTTTCGACACCTACTCTCCCGCTCCAGACAAGATTCCCTTAAAGCCTATACGTCATTTTTTAGACCGGCTCTAAGTTATGGACTCCTCTTAGTGTAAACTGGATTCATATTTATGATGTGCCCTCTAATGGGTTTTGAAATTTTCCTGTTCTGTGCTTCCAGAAAGCAGTACAGACATTCCTAATAACCTAATGAATGCAAAACAGTAACATCAATTACTTGCACCTACTGGCATCAATGCTTGGTGAGTTTT
Source organism: Todus mexicanus (assembly GCA_013389965.1). NCBI lineage: Eukaryota > Metazoa > Chordata > Aves > Coraciiformes > Todidae > Todus > Todus mexicanus. The sequence goes on along the minus strand of WEIS01078299.1, from coordinate 13,866 downwards.
GACTGCCTTGTCATATCTGCCATGCAAAGAGAGCTGCATTTAACTTGTTGGATTCTGGATTAAGTAAAAGTTTCAAAGTTTTGTCTTAATCTACCACCTAGAGAAACATCGCCTGTATCACAGGATGGCAGCTGGTTGTTTGCACTCTAGAAAAAGCAAAGTGGAGAACAGCAGAAACGTGATTTTGGGGGATGTAGGAACACCGTCTGAGCATAGAGCCTATCCCTGGCTTCAGACAGCGTTACGCACTTGCTGAAATACCATATTCTGCCAAGGATGCTTCTCCATCCTTTAAATGGAGGTAGTAGACCCAGCTCGTGACTTTGTAGTTCAGACAGTTCCCTCATGAGGCAACTGGAAATTTGCCTGATGCAGGATAGCAGGATTTAGACCCTTGGAAATGCTGAGGAGCGCGTGAGGTATATGCACGAGCCGCTCCGCAGTAGAACAACTTATTTACATATCTGGAATGTCTGAAGCTGTCATGTAAGAAGTGGTCAAACCATCCCATTCCTTCTCGCTAACCATACAACGAGGCCAACCCCTTACAACAGCCACCGCCAGCGCTTCCTGCTGAAGCAGCCCCGTGAGGCTGGCTCCTCTTTGCTGGCTCTTGGCTCCTTCTGCAAATGGTGCTCTCGATTCCCTGCTGCTTTGGTGAACTCTTTGTCACATCCTATCTTTTGCTTTCTTTAAAAACCACAGCGTTCATACATTCTTTAGCTCGAATGTGTTTACGACTTAAACGCTCACATTTTTTTCCTCCTGGCAGGACTTGTTGCCACCCCCCGTTGTCCTCAGAAACCCAAGGATAGGTAGGCTGAGGGAAGGCTGTGTGTGGTTAAAATGTCACCGCACTCCAACTAATTCTGGCTGCTAGAACTGTCCCTGGGGGCAACAGACAGCTGGACATAATTTAGAGCAGGCTGAGATTGATACTAGAGGCTAGCCCGAAAATGAGGAAAACAAAATTGCAGTTTAATCTCTTCTGCTCCCAGATCTGACCCCCTTTTCCTGTTTCAAACAGAGCTCTCTAGAACAGAAAACCAAGCGCGCAGCGCATTTAAGCAACTTGTATTTGTCAGCTCAGGGGACTATCAGTGTCAATTTAAGATGATTTCTTCTCCCGAGCATGTCATATCAAGTAACACTGGGGTTGTCTAAACTAAGAGCTGGAATGGTGGAGATGTTGTTTTCATGTTGGACTTGCAGGAATTTTAGAACATAAATTATTTTGATAGCCTGGCAGGCTGCCTTTCTGCCACACTGCCTGCAAATGTCAATTTTTTTTTTTTCCACGTTTCAACTTGGAAATGACACAGTGTTGGTGAAGGATAAATTGTGAAGAATTCTACGTCTGACTTTATTGCTGATTAAGTTTGACAAATGTTGAACTTTTATTTGAGGTAAGATTTTACAAGTTTATTTGTCTTCAAGGGAGGTATTGTGAGTGTATTGCATGTGGCGTGAGGTGTGACTTTGCTGTAAATTTAATTTGGAAGAAGACCCGTGCTCGCAAATTGCCCTCGCTTTTCATAGAAAGCTAACAGTGAGAGGTGAAAATGCCTCCTATCAGTTTCTGATCACGGATATTGAACTTACAAGAAGTTAATAAGGACCAAAACATCAGTAGCAAGGCACAAAGAACATATTCTCTCTTTCTTCTTAAGCCTCTCATTAAAATTAAACAAATATTTATTGTTTTTACGTGTTCGCTGCTTTGTATTACGGTACAGTACATACGTGACAGATGATGCAAACATATAATCAGAGAAAACTCCTGCCCTGTAGTTCTTGCAGTTAGGTGAGGAAAAAAGCATGGTAGTTGAACTAGAAGATGTTGTAGCCTAGAATTTCAGCCTGTATTTTGCTGCAGTTATCTCCTGTATGAGAGATCTTGCCTTGGTGCTGTTACGCCGAGGCCTTTCCCTATCTGGGGCTGAGGTGTGATTTCATTTCTAAATGTCTCACAGCGCTCTGAGGATATGAAGGTGTAATGTTGCTGCCGTTTTTTAATTCAATTTTTCCTAAACATCAGGCCTGTGGTTTGCACGCAACATACCAAGCAATTCGTATTTTTTATTCTTTTTCATGATACTTACCTGTGGTGTTCGTTTCAGGCTTCTCTTGGAAAAATGAGTGAATAGGGTTTGCTGCTGCTTCCTCGGTGTTTTCAAGGGCATCGCTTTGAGGCCCAGTTTAGCAAAAGCTTGCTCACAATCCCAGACTGCCTGTTTTTATGGATCAACTGTATGGGTAAAGACTGCTTAATGTGGTAAGAATTCTGGGGAGGACAAATTTGGGCCTTAGCTTAAATTACACTATCGCTGTGAAAATTTTACTTTGCTCTGCAATTTTATTTGGAATTTGAACAGACTCCCTATCTTTTGCTTGTATTGGTATTTCTAACTCATTCAATCATTTTGTTCTGTGTAGCAGCTTCTCTCCATTTCTGTCTACCAATGATTTTTCTTCTCCTTTTTTTTTCATGCTAGATAAGAGAAACAGCAGAGCGGGAAAAACGCATCAGTGTAGGTAGGTGGCTTTTGTAACACTGGACTAATCCTTCCTCCTTTTATTTTCCTGGAAAACCAGTGTTGCTGCGTCCAGGAGTTTAAGTCTGATGCTGTACTAGGCTTCAACCAGTTTGGTTGAAATGAGAACTGTCTACAACCTTTTCACAGAGCTATAATCCATCTGAGGAGTAGATGACCTTCCTGATGCTCAGCATACTAGCTGGAATATGTAGTTTTCTTCTGATTAAACTATGTCAATGCAGTTCCTTGCTCTGGCTAAGAGGCAAAATAGAAACGCCAGAATTTACATCCAGTATTACCCAGAAAATCTTGGAGGTGGTTTTCATCTGGAGATTTGGCTTCTCGTGAGGCTTTGTGCAAATCATTTAATCTATTTCTTGGTACACTCTCTGTCTGCGAAATGAAGACAATATGTGATGCTTGCAGAGGGAAGCGGGGCAAATGCATTGGCTTACGTATCTAGGGTTTCTAAAGGCAGTTAATTGTCTTAGCTGTCCGGATCCCTTTCAAAGTCAGTGGAGTTTGGATGCTTATCTGTGAGGCTGACTTGAGGCAGCAGCGACAGGGCCTGCCACAGGCACCTTGCCATTGACTCGGCTGGGAGCAGAATCAGACACAACTTCATCTACTGCAACATTCATGTTTCAGAGAGAAAACTGAGTGTGGATGAATAAAACCCCCGTGTCTTCTTTTTATCTTCTCTCCATGTTGGAGATCTCTTTCCCCTTCCTTGGAGCGGTAGGTGTCTTTATATTATGAAGTCTTTTCCATTTCCGGGAAAGATAGAGGTGAGCTGGTTGGAATAGAGTATGTATCTATGACTAGCAGGGATTTCTCATTGGCAGCTCATCTTCAGCAGGCCATTCAAGCTGTTAATATGCCCTATTTTTAGTTGGTGCAGTTTTCCAGTGTTGTAGTTAGGTCCAGATTTTTAAAAATGGTTTTGAATGATTCAACCTTTTTTGCCTCACTCAAGAGGATGTAAGAGTATTCCTGATTTTCAGAAAGTGCTGAATGCCTTCAAGGCAGGGACCCAGTTTGGAAAACCTTAACCTGATGCTTTCTGCAGAACCTCGTGGAGCTAGAGTGGAGCGTGACGGTGTCATGAGCTTTCAGCACAACAGAAATGAGACACCTCAAAAATGCTGCAGTGGAAGAGGACCTTAGAAGAACGGGGCAGAGCTCTGGCTGATGGCTGTGCTGGTTTTTAGAATTCATAAACATCAGGATCAGCAGATATGTTAAACAATAATTTGGTTTCATAAGCATCCTCTGAGCTCTCCGAGTTCGCTTTTGCTTCCTTCCTCTTTTGAGAAAAACTTACTAATACCAGAAAAGAAGCAGCATTTCTTGTTTATATTGTGTGTGGGGTAATTTGGCAGACAACCTGCCCCGTTAACCTGTTAATTATTGTTCAGAGACACAGCTTTTCTGGTGAATATCTCCCTGTTAATACTAAAGGATATATGTCAGAGCATTTGAATTCCCTAGAATATTAAACTTAGTGCTGTCTGCTGTCATTCAGAAAGCAGAAGAAAAATAGCAGCGGGGGCTTTCCTTTTGGTGAGATTAGAGGGTTTATCCTCTCACCCATCTTTGCAGATCTATGCAGCTGAAAGGCATCAGAATTCTGGAAAAGGCTGGAAGAGGATACAACTGAAAACTGACACAGAAGAGTCCATATCCCTGGACGCTCCCAAAATACGCTCCGCAGTGGTTTAACCGCATCAGGGAAGAGCTCAGTTCCGGGAGTGAGACCGAGGGAGCAGTGCTGCTCGAAGTCATTGAGGTATCCCTCTCAAGGGCTGCAGAACAATACCAAACATTTTGTCTGTCTAGTAAACTAACACATCACTTAAAATATATACTCATTTTAAATCAGGTGTGACACGGGGATTCTTTTGTTGTTAATCAGTTCAAGCTCTCGTTCCCTGGAAACCTGAGGGCCTGAGAAATTAATGTGTGTCTTACCATGCTTTTAAGGGCTGTTAAGAGCCAGAAGACTGCTTATGCCGAAGGTGGTAAAGGCCCCAAATAAACTGATGGATACAAAGACAAATACCGCTCTCGACCCCCATCCAGAGCAGCCTGGTGTAGTTCAGTTAACTTGCTGATGTCACTCAAGAAACCTCAGCGCTCTACTTTGCCAACAATAGCCTCAGTGTGTACAGGGCCGTGGGCCTCTTTGGCACCGCAGCTGCAGGTCGTAAATACAGTTCTGGAGATTAAGATATTAAAGCGTCCCTCAGGAGGCTGCAGAACAACGCCTGAGGTATTGCCCCCTGCCTTCAAGGCAGCCTGGTAGCTCTCGGGGCTGTCAGGTGATGGTACGGAGCACACTCAAAGAGATTGCCGCGTGTGGATTAGTTCTTAGAAATGACATTTCTGCCACTTGCTGTGTTAGGTGGGGAGTGTTTGCTACGCTGCGCTTCCATTGCCTGCGGCAGGCTCCTTAAAGCTGTTTGCTGAGTGTGAATTACACGTACGTAAGATAAACGATAGGTATATGCTTTTAAGAAAAGCCCTGGACACCTCCTGGAGGCCAAGTCGCAGTTGGAGCACCAGTCTGTCCTCCTGTCCGTAAAATAATGACAGAATAGTAACAAAAGTAGTAAAATAGTAACAAAAGAATAGGCTGCATGTGGAAAAAATCACGTGCAAGGGAAAAGGAATTCATTTACCTGGATCCTACTCGGTGTCTTACTAGTACTTACTGACAGACTTCCTATTTATTTATTTATTACCTTTTATCCTATTTTACGTAGATAAGGTTTTTGCTTCCCAGCTGCCTTACTCTTGAAAAGATGTGCTTTTGCACAGTAATATTCGACAGCACTTTCAGCAATGAACCGTGGTTGTAGAAATGTTCACTTCCAGAAGCAATAAGAATTCGAATATGTGCGCATTTGAGGCCTTGGTCATTTGCTCAGGTTCATCGTTCATTTTCCAAATGTATATCTGCAAGAGAGAACAGACTTCTCCCATGTAAGTTCAACCTCTGCAAGAAAACACTAGAGCACGAGAAGTGTAATTGATTGAGCTTGCCTGTGCTTTTCTCAAATCAAAGGTTCAACGTTTTCTCAGCAAGTTGTGGCGGAGTTAGTAATTATCTGTCTCCATTGTTAAGACCCTGGAATTTATAAATCTTTCAGGAAGGCATTTTGTATACAAATCTCAGAATGTTACAGGAGCTCCTGGCTGGGATCTCTAAGTAAGCCGTGGACACTAAGAAACGTCCTCTTGAAGATGAATGAATGAAACCTGTTGCAGTAGCTTGTTTGATCGTGTGCTTTTTTTGACACTTATTGCTTTAGGCCCGAGGGTCAGATTTGCTCTCTTCCTCGCACTGGTGATGCGCTGAAACTCGTGTGGTCTGGCTGCAGTGGGTTAGGAGCAGCTGTACATGATGTGAGGAGTTGTAAGTAATGGCTTCTGGGGACAGTCTTGTAGTTGCTGGTAGCTGGTGAATTCCTCGCTGCTTTAAGCAAGAAGGCACAAAACCAACAGAGCTGACTTTGGCCTTCAGACTTTGGTGCTGCAGTTACTCAGAAGGAGCTTTCCCTAATTTTCCCATGCCTTTCTTCAGTCCCCTTTGTTATGCTGATTCAAAAGAAGATTAGCCAAAAGCAAAAAGAGAAAACCCCGTGACTGCTGGACCACGATATCATTCAGGGGAGTCATTCCTTAAAACTGTTTTCTGGAAACTGTTAACGGTTACTGAACTTAGCATTAGCTCAGAATCGGGTCTTGGTCTGTGTGGAAATAGGACGTAACTGGCTTGTGTGAGCGTGCGTGTATATTAACTTCCATGTGTGCCACAGGATCAGGGAAAACTCAGGGGCCGGGGGTCAGTGTAACACACCGTGTCCTCTGAACTCTGAGTCATGGTCCAAGTACTCAGGACTGCTCTGAACTCTGACAGTTATTGTCCAAGTACTCAGGACTACTCTGCTGCTGTGTCTTGAGCTCGTCTCCAGGGACACGTCTTGTTACAGAGAAGGGAATTCTTTGTGCTTCCTGCAGTCTCTTCACTTACAAAGTTTGCAATGGTAACTCTTCATTCTGGCTGTTTTAATCACGGCTTTGTCATAACAAAAGAGTAGAACTTTATGAAAATGAGAAGTGTTCTTAAAAATATATAAAATAATCCTGTGAATGGCTGAAAACTTTCTGGTGCCAGTTCTAAGGAGGAGACTGTACAACAGTCTTACCAGCTATTCTTCCTCTAGCTTCCTGCCTTCCACCAAAGGTTTTGCTTTCTTCTTATTTAGCAGGAAATTTTATAAGAGGATACATATATATATTCTTTTTTTTTCTCTGAAGGTAGAGGGTTGAGTGGTGTTACAGCATTCCTTTAGAGCCAATAGTGATTCAAAGTTAACCAGTCACATAACATTCATTTTAGACCAAATACAGGTACAAAATACTCCTGTGTAGAAAATCACAGCTTATGGCTGTGGCACAAGGCATTACTTCGGGTGGAATTACTACTGATTCTTGACACACTTCATCCAATTAACTTCACTTTTCATTTTCCACGTGGCTGTCATTATTTAGTAAAAGCCTTCTACAATGCAGGAAATGTATCTGTGATGTCACCCTGAAGCGTAGCAAATTGTGATGTTTAAAAGCTGGCCCTTGTGGGCTGGGTTTGAACTGCTAGAACAACGCTTTGTTGCACGAGTCATGTTTAGGTGAAGTGGAAGTGGCAGGATCGTATCTTTTCTGCAACAGAACAAATATTTACTTGGGGTGGATTAACAGTTTCTCGGTTTTAGGAGGTTGGTTTTTTGTATGCATCTTAGGAAAGGGAATAGGAGCTCTTGCAGTACTTCATCTGGAGTCAGAAGACCCTCTGTCACTGCGCTGCTGCCTCTTCAGAATGATTTCCCGTGTCAGGTGAAGAATGACAATGGAGGAAAGCGGAATGGATTTATTTGCAGAAATCTTTATTAGAGAAAAGCTCTTGATTTTCCTCCTTCGTTTTCTGAGAAGAAATAAAGATCACATAATTTTCCTTCACAAAAAAGTAGGTTTAGTTTTTGTCCACCTTGACATCTGAATGAAATCTTTATTCCCAGTTGGCAGTATGTGACACAGTATGCCTTTTGTGACAGGCTGTGTAAGGGATCAATCTTCTTATGAGTTTATGAGCAGCAGCGATAAATTATTTTACAGGTATTAGAGATCCTCAGTTAATTTTATGAATCTGAATTCAAAAGGCCGTGAGCAGCGTAAGCGAATCACAAGATCATACTAACCAGAGGTTTGCTTGCAATTTAACTTCTAGTTCTCAAGCTATCAGTTGTTTACTGGTCTGGACCAATGAAGTGCTAAAAGCTAAATACTGTGAAATGTTAAACTTTGATGAAAGATATGAAGAAAGAAACTGTTTCTTTTGCCAACACTGTGGTCAACAGCAGTGCCCTGACCTGATTACTTAAGCTGATGTTTTTCCTAAATCTGTCATGAATCAGTAATTATCAAGTTTTGCAATACTCAATGATTCTCTTGTGAATAGCAAAAGGATTTGTTATTGTAGGTTGGTATTTTCTAAAAGGAAGCGTTCAACTCTTGCATCTGCAAGCTCTATACAGTATGTTTTGCTTTTTTTTGCCTGGAGAACTGTGGAATGCCACAACAAATCTCCTGAAGAGTTTCACAAAATGTGAGGAAAATTCAATCTGGCCTAATCTGGAAGTAACCTCTCTGGTGTCTTTTAAAATAAACTTTCACGTCAGTGTGTTTTTCCATTCGTGGTTGGAAGATATCCAGTACAAGTATTGAGTTGTAGGGCTTGACTTGTAGGGCTTCTAATAGGAAAAGGAACTTGTGCAAATTATTATTATTATTATTAGGGTGTTCTCATAGTAATTTAATACGGTAGTCCCAGAAAGATTTCCTTTTTCCCTTGCAGCAAGTGCCATGCAGTAGTATGAGGTGTGCAGTGGATGGGGTCAGACGAGGGCCTTGGTCCCTGAATGAGGCTGGAAATTCAGTCCGTGCTTCCCTTGATGATGGGAGCAGAATACGAACAGCTGCCTTCAGAGCGGTTCCTTGCAGCTCCTGGCTGAGTTTTCTGAGAAATAAAGGATCAAAATGAGGGGAAATTCTCACTTAAAGGGAATGAGAGATGTGGTAACATGATGCATTGTCTATTTAGTCAGTTGAAAAGAAAAAGATGGGATAGCAAAACCTCCGCGGGGCTTATCCAAAGGATGCTTTTGGTTTGTGTCCATGCAGATCTGTCACTGGAACCCTCTGGAAATTTGACTTCTCTTCTAGCTGCATGTGAAGTTTCTGTGGAGCCTGCCACCCCTGAAGCTTGTATGAGAAGTCCAGCTAAATATGAGGTAAGTGGAACTGCGCTCCTTGTGTGGCAGGGTTCCTGTGATCCGACTGACAGTAGGCATTTGTTGACTGAGCCTTAAAGGCAAGAACATCCAAACACATCTCAATGCAAATGTTGGTTTGAGAACACGGTCTAACATTGGTAGAGATTTATCCAGATGATGGGGGAGTTGATTGCAGGAAAGAAAAGGAAAAGAGGAAATTTGAACCAGCCAGTTCTTTTCTGGTGAAAATTGCTTAACATAGATTTGTGGTTTTAAGTAAACGTGCACATTAAAAAACGCTGACCTTTAAAAACATGGTTTTCGATAAATTGCTATTGTTGCCGTTTGAAGCATATGAACTTCGAAGTGGCAGAAAATACCATAAGCCTGTGAGATTGGGAACGCACCATGGAAACAAACAAACAGCACCCGGCCGAAGTTGATGTTTCCTCAATGGTGCTCTCCATTGAAAAGCCAACTCAGTGCAGATCCTTCTGAAATCTGCGCAGAGATAAATGCCCGATAAATAGATGAACTGAATGGTAACCACCATATTTCACAATGGAGAAGGCTTTTCTAAGACTCTTGAGCCGAAGTTTGATGTTGTGGCTCTATCGCGTAGGAATGCGATGCAATTAATTCCCTTTGGAGATCATTAAAAAGATGTAGAAATATAGAGCTGCCCTCTAGCGGCAAAGTGGCAGCGTGAGGGGTGTCCGTCCCCTGCAGAGCTCACAGCGGCTGAAAAGCCAAGTGTTTACTGGAAGGCAAACCAAAATGTGTAAATATTTTTGAAGGAATTGTATAGTCACAGTTCAAGCGTCTGACCAGCAGTGGAGAAGATGGAATATTAGACACAGAGCGCAGGCACAGTCCCTCTAGGGAGGCAGTCTTTCACAATTCTCATACCGTATGATGTACAGAAGAGCTCTACAGATTTCATATCCAGAGCTTGCTCCAAAAATCCACAACGTATTAAGGAAGGTTAAATTTGGGCATTTGCTTCATCTCACCTTTGGGAGAGAGGTCATCTATGAAACTGGGATGTAGCTGCTTCATAGCTGGCCTTGCCCTTGTCTGAACTGTTGGAAGTGAGGGCTTTGTCCAAGGTTATTCTCTGCTAGATGAAGGAACTCTTTGCTGAATGCTACATTAGTCCTCTTCGCATCTAGTTTGCATAGTCTTCTGCTCTGGTTCATGAAGAAAGGAGCTTTCATGGATGAAATGAACCAAAATTATGAATCCTCTGAACAGACTCACTTTAAAAAGGAAGATAATGTCTTTATGGAGAGTGCCAGCATACTCTAACATAATAGATGCAATTAAACTAATTTTCCTCCTGTTTAAACTGTGTTAATAACTACCTTCCACCCCCCCTTAAGTCAACTTCAAAACTGCACAAAAGAAGAAAGAATCGGAGCAAGCTCTGTAAGTGGTGTAGCAAGCTGTTAGACACAAACATCGTGTTCTTTGTGAAGCTTTGTTTTCTGCCTTGTCAAAGCAATTAACTAACCCTCCCTGAAACAGTTCTTTGGAAAAGCACATGAGTTTCTGTGATGACTGCAAAGGTGTCTTTCCATGTGGTGTTAGGAAGAGCCGGACGGGTTAGGGATGGTTAAACTTTTCTGTCCTGGAATGGTATTTTCTGCAGCTGCTGCTGCATCTTCACCTTATGCGCAATATGTGGTTTCTGGTTCAATTTGGTTAAACAGAAAGTTGAGTAAGATGAATTCGGAGAAAAAAAATCGGAACCTGGCAAGGCAAGGGATCCTAAATGCAACAATTTGTCTTAAGGTTCAGGTTCTGGGAATAACAGGCTATTTCAGACCCCCAGAGAGGACACCACAGGGGAATCTGGGAGTGGCTGCATTACTCCAGTGTACTTTGTGAGTTGACAGTGGATATGTGTGCGGGGGAAGAGTGAGACAGAGGAGAAGAGTATGAAAGGCTCTTGTTGAGAAGTTTCTTATGGTGTGTATTAATATTGGTGTGGGTAAAAGGAGAAGTAAAGATAATACTGACTGCAAACAGTTTTAATCAATGTTTACTGCCTGTGCAGAGTCTTCAAAAGGTTAAAACGAGAAGGAAGACTTCTGCTCGGGGAAGTCAGTGGAATAAGCAGGGTCCAAGGAGTGTTGATGAATCAGATTTCTCTTTATCTGTGATTATTTGCTACATCTCCCTTCTATTCATGTTTCCTACAGCCTCCGTTGTTTTCCTTTTAATGAATGAAATGCTTCTTAGAAGGCAAAAATCAATTTCTCGGGGTGCAAAAGTCCTGCAGGTACAGCGACCTGTGAACACACATGTACACCAAGCACTCTGAGGCTGGAACCTGGAGTAGCTGCTGGCTCCTCTGATGCCTGTTTTATTTCGTGTGAGATCCCTGACAGAGATTATATCTTCACCAGACTACCTGTGGTGGTTCATTTGCATGAGAACAACATTTACAGTATCCTTCAGGCATATGGTAGAAGATGCAGCCGTTGAATCTCTAGGGAAGTTCGTATTGTCCTGTAGATACACGGCCAAGAATATAACTCAGATTCCCAGCAAAGACACATTCTCATTCAGGCATTCAGTGGGGAGCGTGACCTCTGCAGTGGACCTCGCTGCTACTTCCAGCAGTGAAAAAAATGTAAGCGTCATGAGCTGGGATTTGTTTTCTGAAAAGGCTTGGCAAATTTCCACAAACACTAGGTATCTGTCGAACTGAATTTGCAAGTTCCTCCAGCTGCCCTGGGGATCTTGTAAGTTCCTTGAACCTAGTTCCTGCCCGCATGGAAGTTACAAGATGTAACTGCTTTGCCAGCAGGGCTGGTAAATTCCAAGAACCCCAGATACTGGATTCACAGAAATTACAACCCTGCTGGCCACACTGGTCAAACTAGAAATGTTTTGGAGCTTCATGAGCCTTAGCTGTTTCTACATATAATTTACAAGTTCCAATCATGCATCTACGTAAAGGACTTTGGCATGAACAGCTGCAGTTCTTGGTGGTTACAGTCTCAGCCAGCACAGCGCATAAGCAGGGCTTGGAGAATTTGCAGTGCCGATGGTTTGTCAGGAGAGCTTTTAGACTTGGTGGTCTCTGGGCAGAATGCTTTTGAGATTGTCTCTCCTGTTGATCTAGCAGACGAGATGCTACTCACGATCCTCAAACTTCAGGGATGAGATACCACCTCATTAAATGATCTTGTGCTTTTATTGGAGCCTAAAATTAATGATTTGTGGAGATAATAAGTTCTGCCCCTCAACGGGCAAGTTTGGAAAACTTTCTGTAATGTCTTAATGTGAAGGAAAATTGGAAATAGAAAAGTCAAGTTATCAATGAATGAAAATATGAATTCTGTGAGGTTTTTACAGGAAGTTTTAGATGGCAAAAGTTTCCAGCTTCCAGTAGCAGGTTTTCCTTTGGTGAGGGACCAGACAAATACAGCAGTATTTAGATGGCAGAGAGGGCAATTTGTAGTTTTATAAAGTTAGGGTAAATTGGGTAGGAACATGTCTTACCCTCATGTTTTGTCTCACAGAATTTCGAAGTTCCCTGTTGAATATAGCACTGCATTTAGAAAGAAGTCTTTTCCCTTCATATTCCCTACACACCATTAAGAGGTAGAAAGAAGTTTTTGGTAAGTGCGTAAAAATCTGCCAGTTGAATCTTGCCTCTTCACGACATTTGCAGTCTGAACTTTGCAACTTGAACATTCTTTCAACATAGTTTTTTATGTGTGCAGTTATATAGGTGAGTGCTTGCACATGATATGAAGTGGCGTGAACCAGTAGGATGTGTCACGCATATGGAAATCATATGGCTGCCAGCACAGATTGGAAAATGGCAGGAGAAAAAGGTTTATAGGCAGAGTCAGAAAAAATAATCAAAATGGGGTATTATTTATACCTGAAAAAAACCCTTGTAGTGGCCAAGGCTTTTGAGCCAGTAACCATCCCGTCTGTGACATGGAATAACATTCCCGAACCTGCTACTTAAAACAAAAAACCGCTGTGGTGTGTGTCTCTCTCCACCTGCCAGCACCTGCACAAGAAAAAATGGTGTCCTGTGTTATCAAAGTTATTTCTTTTATCTTACTAAATATTATGCGGAAAATAAATCTTGAGATCCTGTTAGCTGCTGGTTGCTTACTGTGCTAGTGATGCTTTCTGAATATAGGTGGGTGCCTGAGCAAACGCAGCTGCAGAGCTGGAGTTTGAATGCGTCGTTCTGTATTTATTGCTGACTCCACGGAGTGTACGTCACGATGTGTTCGCACTTTGCGTTGCCGACTGTGCAAAGGGGCTGTTGGAGTTACGTAGTTCCACATACACACATTTTTCTATGTACATTATTACCTGAAACTGTGTCTGTGTCATCAGGCAAACAACAGTAAAGATGGAAAAGAAGATCGCTAATTGGATCTGCATTTCCAGTGTCTTCCTTTGTATTCTTCTTGCAGATAGGAGCAGTATAGCTCTGAGGGTATCACAGTATGGTAGGGAGGTCAAAGAGAATGATCGATCCTATAAAATACTCTGGAAATGCTTCCCTCATAAAGATCCATCCTCTGTTAGCCGACACGTAGGTTGTTAATCATTCCCTTTCTCTAAAAAGGGAATGTGGTGATGCATCTTTCTGTCAGAGCAGGTTTTCTGTGTCCGTCATCTCTCTGTGCGTTAGAGGAGTTGAGCTGCGTGCCTCTGTGATCTGCTGTGGCTGTCTACTGATCTACCTCTTTCTTCAGACTGCTGTGGGCAGTCGTCTTCTGGGTAGCTGCTCTGCACATGCTTTTCCCATTATATTAATAGTAAAGATAACAGGCGGTTGTGAATCTCCTTGTGCCCAGCCTCACCCCCCCACTTGTTGGTTGACAAGTCTTCCTGTCTTTCATAATTGGCGATTGGATAGAATTTGCTGGAAGGAGCAAGAGGGCAGATCTTCGATGATTTGCTAATTTGACTTGATGTGCATCGCAGTAAAGTTAATTTTGTCAAAGCTA
>WEIS01078298.1:0-10606 GCA_013389965.1 Todus mexicanus | reverse complement strand
CAAATTCCTCTGTTCAAAGAATTTCAAGGCACGTTAGTTCATAATACACCCAACACAAGAAACTATGGATCTTAAGGCGCGATATATTCAAACTAGCAGACGTGGAAGCAGCTGCCAGCTCTACCTATGACATGCATTTCTCCAAGGGAGAGTAAAAAAAACTAAGCTAATCCCCTTCAAACCCTGATCAGCCATTAAAACACCAGAAGCATGTGGAGCCCATCATCCAAATCCTCATCAGGACTGCTCAACTTGTGGCCAGGACTTAGATGTACCGTCTGTGTCAGTCCCACTGGTAGCTGGGTCAGTCATCTTCTTCCACCAGAAAGCTGTCAGCTGACAACCCTCCCGAGAAGCGCGGCCCTTACCATGAAAGGACTCAGCCAGCACCTGCAGCTTTCCTTGGGAAGTTTTAACTTGCGCTAGGCTTGTTCTGGAGGCTTCTCCAGCACCTTCCAGCTTTCTCTCTCGATACTCCTTCCTGATTCAAGAGCCTTTTACATACAAATTGCCTCAGGTCAGTCACACTGTCTGAATTCAGTGAGGGACCTGCAGAATCTACCTGCCTCAGCACCAGATCGTTCTCCACGCTCTCATTTTGTTGAGAAATATCGAGATTTGCGTTTTCAACATCACGTTCTTCTAGGCTTTCCTCAAGTCTAACTTCCTCCTCTCTGGAAAAGGCGCTTATTGAATGACGTCTCTCTGGAAGGGCAAAACCCTAAGGACACACCGCATGAGCCCTTGTCTCTGAATAGCACTGCCTGACAGACACATTTTTGTACAACACACTGCCAGGTAGTCCTCTCTTTTCATTTTAAGAAACAGGCTCCAGTTCTCGTGCCACATTAACAGGGCAAAAATAAAATCAAAAAATTCAGCTCAGAACAGAGACTCCTACTGAACTATACATTAACAACCCAGAGAAGATTTCTTTACCTTCTCATTCCATCAGTCAAATCAACTGCAACGTTTTCTAAAAAGATTTGCAAGACCCAGTGGGTGGTCACCAAGATAAGCTCGGGTGAATATAGTCTCCAGAAAGCATCCTGAAATAGGCTACAATTCGGGTATTCTCCTCACAGGAAAACATGAATCCCAATAGCAGGACTCTAGGAAACTTGAGCTGTGGCTCATATCTGTCCTCCAAGCAGCCTTTTCAAACATTGGACTTTGAAAAAGTAGCTTATTATAAACACTAAGAGGTCACAGAAGAGGAGATTTCACTAGTCAGCTGTTTAGGTCACTAGGAGTCAGGGAGACAAGAGTATTTCAAATTTGTTCTCCGTTCTGCCAGGCACCTTCACTCAAACTCTTTGGCCTTAGCTGATACTCAAGCCTGCTTCTCACCACGGCTAGTACAACCACAGCTACCACCACAGAGAATTTCTTTGTTCTCGCATATTATCTCACCACAAAGCAGTATTCATTACACAGTTACAGGCACAGAATCCTCCTCCTGATTTCAGGAGGGAGGAATGCCCGATAGATTTCCTTACCACACTCTGGGTCTACTTCCTTTATGGCATCAGCACTGACAGATTCACAGCAGCCAACTGGCTTATTGTCATCTGCTGTGGGCTTTGTCTTACTCTCAGGGATGTCTTCACGTTCTACAATATGTTGTGGAGCTCCCCTAGGGAGGGGAAAAACACATCACTTTTAGGACAGGGAATTATTTCTGTTGCCTCTTCCGCTCACTTCACTGCAAGAAAACGGTAAGTGAAGTGACAAGACAAATTAATCAAAGCTACTTACACACAAAGCTCTTGTCCAGAGACAACAGGAATCACTACAGGCACTGAAGGAAATGTTCCCACATTCTGCCAACAAGAAAGGTTTCACTCTGATTAAGCAGGCGAAAGAAGACCAATAGTCTCCAGGAGAGCAAGACTTCAGATGACTGAGAAACCCAAATTTTGCCACACTTAAAACCAACTTAGAAAACTGAAGCCTCCCTGGCAGACAGAAGGTCCAGACCAGAGACAGGAAGGTGGGAATCCACCACATCACAAACCCCCTGACCTTTCTGGCCCAGCAGCCAACTACAGTAATTTCCAAGCACTAATTTCTTCTCAAGACAGGCGTCCAAATAAGGCTGACACCCTTGTCTAACAGAGGAACAGTGCAAACCAAGTTGGCGCAGTTATTTTCAGGTCCATGTATGCAATCCACAAGCTCAAGCTCCACTATCTCACAATCATTTTATAAGAAAACTGAATTATATTTAAATCAGGTGTCACAGACTGGCCACGAAAAGGAGAGCGCTGACTCTCCTTACAGAAGAAGCAAAAAATAGGAAGCATTAATGACGAGAGCTTGGGGAAACCCAACAAGAGCCCTCCTGTGACTTGTCAGGAGACATTAAAGTTCAGCAAGAGTCCTCAGGCTTTTCTGGAGCCAATTCTGACACTCCCCATTACTGCAAAAACAGTGACGGTGTTCAAAGTACCTCAGCAGGCGCCTGCACTTGCTGTAACTGGAGCAGCGCTTGCAAATAAAAGATCCCAAACTTCAGGCGTTGATTCTCTCCCTTTAAACACCGAAGGGCATCTTGGGCTTCTCTCCTTTTGCGCTTCTCCTCCTGCAAAGCCAGAGCTAGAGCCCTGTTGTTGGCCTGGATGCTCTCCAGTCGCGCGAGGCTGCTGGCTGCAAGAGAACTGTCTGTCGTTACGCATGGGCCATGAAGAAGAAAGAGCACCAGACAAAGCAGCCTNCTCAATGTCCTTCTTGAAGCAAGGGGCATGAGCTTGTAGTAATAGAATAAAGATAAACGGCTTTAAGCTGGAGGAGGGTAGATTTAGACTAGATATTAGGAAGAAATTCTTTATAGTGAGGGGGTGAGACACTGGAGCAGGTTGCCCAGAGAAGCTGTGGATGCCCCATCCCTGGAAGTGTCCAAGGCCAGGCTGGATGAGACCTTAAGCCTCCTGGGAGGTGGGTGGTAGGAGGCGTCCCTGTCATGGCAGGGGGGCTGGAACTAGATGATCTTTAAGGCCCTTTCCAACCCAGCCCATTCCACGATTCTCTGAAACCGGGGACGCGGGCGACCCGAGCATCTTACCCGCGCTGTTGGCACTCGCGGACAAGGGCTCCAAGGCTTTCCCCAGTCCCGTCCACTTCTTGTTTCTCTCTTTCAGCCGTTCTCTCAGGTTGGGCCGGCTCCTTCTGGGCAGCTTTCGAAAGGACTTGGCCATCTCCTGCTCCTCAGGGAGCCACAGGAGCCACCTGGAGCCGCAGGGAGGCGGGGCGGGACCGGGAGCTGCCCCTCACCAGGCCGAGGCTCGACCTGGACCTAAAACTAGCTGTAAACCGAGCCCTAGCCCGAGCCCGAGCCCTAGCCCTGGACACGGACACGGACTGACCCCGACCACCGACCCCCACAACCGGCCGGAGGCGGCTCCAACCGCCCGGGAACCGCCGCGGCTCCTGCCGGGCCCCGGCAGCGGCCCCGGGGCAGCTCCGCCCGGGGTGGTGTTGGTGTTTGGGGTGGCGTTGTTGGTGTTTGCGGTGGTGTTGCTCCTCCTGCTGCTCCTCCTGCCCAGCCTCACCTGCGGGGATGTTCTCTGGGAGGTTGCAGCTGCCGGAGCCCCGGGTTGCAGCGGGAAGCCCCTGAGGGAAGGTCTCCTCCTGGCGCACCCCGTGAGGCTGAGGAGGAGATTCTCCACCTGGGTGGAGTTTGGTAGGAAAACCCTCGAGAGCATTAAGCTTTTTTTTTTGGCTCAAATCAGGGAAATGGAGTTTCTCTGCTGCCAGTCTTCTAATAAACACTCCCTGAATCTTTCCACCCAGCCCCAAGAACCCTCTGTGGACTGAACAACCCCCCTCAACCCCCAAGCTTGAGAGAAGAACACACTGTGGTGGGTGTTAAAAATCATGCCCTGAACAAAAATACTAGTGTGATGCCACGTTACAATTACCCTTATGCCCACTTCTACCATCTCTGCACCTTTTTGAGGGCAGCAATTGGCCATAACCCTCCATGCAAGAGGCACTAACAACCTTCTCTGTCCCTTGCAACCATCTCTGAAATAATCCGATTTGATATAATGAAATTAATTTACCTTTTTTTTTCTCAGCTAAGCCCATTGTTCCAACCAAAAGGAACAACTTTCCCCTTAAGCGTCTTTATTTTGTTTAATATTTAATTATTAATTACAGATAATGCTTGCTTTTCATTTCACCAGCAATTTGTGGTCTCCAGCAATGCCAGTAAGGTCACGGAGCCACTCTTCACTTGCTCACCACAGATACACTGGTTCTGATTAAATAAACTGTGGCTTGATTGAAAAATAAAAGTTTTCTCTAGTGCTATCCAAGTGTCGGTCATTATTTGCATTTCTTTTTTCATGCCTATACTGGTATCAAGGTAAAATAACCTATTTTCTCCTTTTTTTTTTTTTTTTTTTACCTTGTTACTGCTTTTCATGGTACCTCCCAGGTCATCTCCACAAATCACTTTGAGATATTTCTCTCAATAATTTTTTTGTTTGTAAACGTCTAAAATTCCAGTCCGCAGTGATCTCTGGGAGCAGAAACTGGATGCTTTTCTCCAGCCCCTAAGTAGAGGTCCCACTGAAGGGACAACAGGGATTCACGCAGGACCTCAAGCGGGTGCAGTCAGGCCACAGGAGGCTGAAATGGAACATGGCAGTGGTCTGGTTGAAGTGGCTCATGTTCCAGGGGGCACAGTGATGCCTTGGGGAAGGGCTGAGAGTGGACACTTGTCTCCTGAGATGCCTCCTCAGGCATCTTACTCAAGACATTGGTTCCTTGAGGTACAGTCAGGCCTTAAAATGAGAGCAACATGATTCAACTCTAAATTTGTCTCACAGCTCCCAGCAGTTTGTTATTTTTCTAAGTATGTAACAAAGGGACAAGGTGAGTCTCAGCTGCTGAAACAGATTTTGTGGTGAATAACAGCAATGGATGAAGTATTTCAAGCACCCTTAAAAAATGCTCATATCTGTGCTGTAGAACTAATCTCTGTAGCTGATCAAAGGAAAACTTCTGAATGTGAGAAAGTGTTAGTCTGACTTATTTCTGCTTTTAGTTTTCAGCTCCAGTAGGAGACTGGACTTTGTGACGATGGGTTATAACATACAAGTTGACTCCTAGCTAATTTCAAGTCTCCCAGAGATACTCTTTGTGCCCATCCATCTGTAACNGGTGGGCAGCAAGCAGGAACCTAAAAAAACCAAACCTGCCTTGAGGTGTTAAAAATCAAATTGATATTTCAGCTACAGCTGGTAACGCCTTGTCAAATATTGGCAGCAAATCGCGGCCTCCTTCTGTGTTGGCGGGGGAAACGCGAGGAACTAACTGATGAGAAACAGCAGCTTTGGAGCCACTGTCTGCAGGAAACAGCGGAATGGCCACTTGAGAACGTTCGCTGCACACACTGTCTGCAGGAGAATGATCTGTGCTGGAGCTTTATGCTGGTTTTGCTTGACTCGAAGGTGGCAGCAGCTCTTCCTCACTGACTCCGTAGTGTCAACATGAGCCTTGTGTTGAGGCAATACGCTTAGACCCAAAGTTTCAAAGGCTAACCCAATCTCTTTAAGAAACCCGCTAACTGCCTGAGCAAAACGACTGAGTGGTTTGGATTGCTCGTTTGTTCCCTCTCAAGTAAGACTTAATAAAATTACCCTACAAAATAGTAATTTGCAGAAAAAAGGCCATTATCTGGATGCGCTCTATTTCCAAAGGATTCAGAATTTACTCTTCGGCAAAGATTCTGCTCTGTCCTGTTGGTATCTCAGTTAAAAGAAAACAGAAAACATCTGGGTTTGGTCAGTAAAGTGTCCATTTAATAAACTCCTTAGCCGCGTTTCCCACCCCTTCCTCCCACCCTACAATTTCAATTCACGCATAAGCAGCAGATGACATATAATTTGATGATGTACAACAGAAGTTTTTTACTCTGCACTCTTAATAATACTAAGAGTATCAAGAGCCAATATTTGAAAAAATTACCCTAGAACTCTGATGTGCCCATGCAAAAAAAAAAAAAAAAGCACATTTTTATATACAATCCCTATTTTTTCCTTATAAATTTAAATATTTTACAAAAAATGTATTTTCAAAATGTATAAAGTTTAGTGAATACCCCAAATGTATCTTAAAATAAAATGTTATTTGATTTCAAAGGTTATTTCAACAATGAAGTCTAAATTGCACCAGGTAAAAGGCACTTGTGCTGTGTGATGTCTTGAGCATATATATGTTAGTTTATAATACAGGAATACAGTGTCTTCTTGAATTCATGCAGTTGTCTCCGAGCATCAAGCATCATTAAAGCAGCCAAAAGAGATCGTGAGTAAACTTGATTCCACAGTTGTAAAAACGTTTTTCTATCGCTAAGTCAAACGTACAGCTCTGTGCTCCAGCTCTGACTCTAGAATCAAAAGCTACGGAAAAAAAAAAATCGCTGTCATTCACGTGGGAATTCAAACTACAATTCATTCTCTCATAAGTTACAAAAAAAAAGAAGTATGTCATTGAATTAGGTAACTAAACCACCAAATGAACAGCTCAGTGTTCAAATAGTTTTGTGCCAATGAAAGTCTGTATTTAAAAACAAGCTAAGGGCTAGTTATTCAAGGAGCAGTGCATCAGATTTTCAATTTCCACTTCACTGTTGAGATAAAAGCGCAGTCCTGTTTGCCTTCATCTTCTCCAGTCTTTTCATTAAGTGGCTATTGGTCATCTCCATCTCTTCTATCTTATCCAGTGCTGTTCTTAACTAGAAAAGGAAAGCAAAAGTTACGATCACTATAAGTTTACTTCCATTTTCTGCTGTTCTTACACTTTGACAGAGGAAATTAGATCTGGAATACAAGTCTATGCTTTATAAGAATGCCACGTAAGTTAAGACACAACAGTTTTGTTACTGCAGATGAACTGGAATTCAGCTGTTACAAAAATATAAATAACTGGGAAGCAACTGAAACACGAAACATACTCATTCCAAAAGAACTGGGTGCCTGCAGCTTCCTATGCCATGCTATTTAAAGGTAGAGTCCTCTCCACCACTGCTACTTGCTGATGGATATATACTCCCGTGGGTAGCAGGCACCGCGCTAGTCGTGCAGCAGGTCTTCAGCAAGCACGAGCAACAGCTCAGTTAAATACAGCTTCTTCCCAGTTCCCTGCGAGGTGCGTACTGGAAACTTCCCAGGCTGGCACTTGACAGAGGGAGCATTTGGCTCCCTGGTAATTTTTATGGAAGGACTGGTTTAAAATAGTACAAGTTATCACATTTAGAAGAAAACAGAACTTCAGATCCTTCCTTTCAACAAAGTACTGCATTGAATTGCAATTAGTATTGCTTTTTTTTTTTAAGTGGTACAGTTGCCTTCTGAATGCAACACTGATAGACTTGGGAAGTCTCCTCAAAAAATGCTGTAACAGAAGCTTATCAACAAAACAGAGTTTGGAGGCAAAAGACAGAGCAGTTCAGACTGAGAAGAGCATATGGCTGAAAAGGAAATCACATCAGTTACCTCTCGCTGAAGCTTCCTCTTCTCAGCTTTGAGTTCATCTTCTACTTTTTCTGCATTTTCTGCTGCATTTTTATACCTCGCAACCTGTCCCTCGAGTCGTCCGATCTGCAAACCCAAACAAGGCGAAAGGAATGATTACTCAAGTGTTCCACCCTGCACTCACCTGCCACCAGCTGTTCTTCCCTTTCTGAAATTAATTAATTGAAGTAATTAAGCTGCATAAACTGATTTTCTCAAACTGTTAGCTTTGGATCCTCTTTATATTCTGCTTGCACATCCGCATCTTAGCAAATTAACTCTTACGGTTAGCCCGTGCACAGGTATTGAATTGCAGGAGATATGAAAAAACACCACCGTGGTGTCATTCTATGCAAAATAAAGAACAAACAGCAAATGAAATGATGAAATATGTTTTCATAACTTTTTTGAAGAAAGTATTGTAGAAGCCCGCAGAGTGAGTGCAACAATAACAATAAATCCAACGAAAAGACACACTTACATTTTGTTCCAAGGTAGTTATGTCTTGTTCAGCTTTTGAAAGCTTGAATTTGTATTCGCTAATTTGCCTGTTGGCATCTCCTAGACAAAAATATGAATGAATATATGAATACCTTATTCAAAGCAATTCTCTAAGCTGTCAAGCTTCCCATTTATTTAAAATTAATTTAAGAGACCACTTTATTGAGAAGCCCATATACAGGATTACAAAGAGGTAAATAGTCTTTCAGAAATCTTTTTTAAGAGTATGAATGGGAAATAATTTTCCTGTTATTTAGAAAACATGACTGTCTCTGTAAGGGTGTGCATGAAATTAAAGATGTATACATGAGATACTTTTGAAAACACATATTTAGGTCAGCAAACTCATCTCTCAAAAAAGCGAATCAACACAATAACCAACATATTGCAAAATGGGTTAAAACACAAAGGACAAAATACCAGCAGCATTTAGTGGAGGCATCTGTAATAACATCTGAAAGAGGAAGAGCACAAGGCTTAAACCTGTTTGACAAACTCCAAGGAGCTTGGCAATTTATTGTGGTGTTACATTTTCGCCCTGACATGACCAGTGCTCTGTTCATGTTCATTGCCACAAGCGTATTAAATGACAATCATTTAAATACAATAGTTTTCAGCCGAAAAAATAGCTTCCTTGAAGTGGAAAGTAGCTTAGTGACTATGAAGCAACACTGAATATTGTGTTAAACTTCAAAAGCTCTTCATGTCTGGCTTCAGAGAGTAATAAACTTCTAGATTGCATTTTTGTATCGAAGATTCAGCAAAAGAAAAATATCAGGTAGAATATATATTAACAAAATATCTCAGCTGAAAGCCTATCATCTGAAAATGAAATTGTTCAAGTAATGGCCCCCATTCTAGGCAAAGGTAGTCGACGAAAAAATAACTTCACGGAATGTTCTTATTCGACACTGAAAGAGGCAGATTTTAAAGCTATTTCAGAGTGAAAAAGTTCCTGCAAGGAGATACACCAACGAAAACTGGCTGCTCAACAATATATTCACTCACAACACTACTAGTGCACAACAATGTAGGAAAAGGATTTGGAAGGGCTTGCTTGTCTCCTCTCCCTAGTAAGAACACCTCTGAGGAGCAACCATATACCTACTCTGCATTTCAATTAGCTGCAGGTCAGAGCCATTCTCTAAGCCTATGATATCTGAGTTCATGCCATCGCTCTTGGAATATTTCTGTCGTTCTTCTTCCAACTGCATCTTCAGTCTTCTAACCTGAAAAAGAAGCAACACGGAAGAAGGTAATGAAAAATATCTTGGTGAGTTTACAGAAAGGATGATCCACTGCTTTTTTGGGGTCCTCTCTTTCACTCCACCGGGAAGCAACGGCGCTAAGCAAGTCTGTAGTGCACGTTAAAATGGTTCCACTTTCTGCTGCAGCAGCTGTCTCAGGATATTGATGCAGTCACAGAACAGATTCCTCAGCTAGGTCCGGAGTTCATGGAAGAGGAAACTACTTCTTTGACTCATCAAAATACTGTCCTACAGATCTAGGCATTACACATGCCCAACTCCCATCGTGATATAAACTAAGTATTTTAACAGCAATACTTACAATTATATGGTGATAAATAGGTGTAATACATCTTTATATACTTATACTTAACAGCCTTGATTGACTGCTAGCATTTATTGGCATTCTAAACCAAATATCTATAATAAAATTAAGGTACATTTTACTGACTTTTATTTTGTCTTATGCAGAAATACTAAAGAAAGAACAACTTTAAGTACATGCATTAATAGTAGAGTCAGCAGCCAGTTATATTTCAGCTCACCAGTTAGTGAAATAAGGGTTCTTTACCAACCAAGACCAAAATCACAAGGATAAGGACACTAGTAAGTCGAGCTGGTAATCCCTGGTAGCCAGACAGGTAAGAAGTTGAGTATTTTATTTTGCTTTAGTGCTCAAGTATTTGATCAAGCACCTTTGATGCTTAATATTTGTTTACTGCTAATATATTAATAGCCTGTAAAAGGACACATGAAGGTCTATTTCTGAAAAGAAAAGCTTATTTTACCTGGGACAATAACTCTTCCTTCTCTTCAGCCAGTTTTCGTAGCCGGACATCTGAAAACAAAGAACCCAATTAAAAATAAATAAATAAATAAAAATAAGCCCAAAAACCCCAAACAAACAGAAAAATCTGTAACTAAGAACATAATTTATAACTTTGTTAATTTTTTCAAATAAAATGCGCTTCAAACCTAATGCTAATAGCATGAGGAGCATAAAATTGATAGCTCACTAATAAGAACAAAGCAGCCTTCAGTTCATACCAGAAAAAAAGGAAAAAAATATTTCATTCACATTGTTTATGAGTGTAATGATTTTAAAAGCTCTCTGTATTTAGTAATTCTTCAAAGTAAATTCACAACGGAGGATTTTTTTTTAATATCAAAACACAGTTTTTTCGGAATATTTAGAAAAGCCATTTCCAACAAAATTTTCTTCTTGTTGTAGACTCTCTTCTCTTATTCTTGAAGATTACCTTTTTCTCAGGGAAGGCACTAAGCTTCCTTATATGTTTAGAAAGTTTGCAGAAAGTGTTGTCAAACCGCAAAAAA
>WEIS01078295.1:2198-31170 GCA_013389965.1 Todus mexicanus | reverse complement strand
TTTTTTTTAATGGAGAAACTGAGGTCCATGGTCTATTTACACTCACTTAACAAGTTCCCGTGTTTCAGAGGGCTCGTGTTTGTGGTGCGCAAAGGGGTCCTGCAGCTACCAAGGCTCGGGGGGTGAGCAGTAGCTCACCAACACACGGTAGCCCCACGTGAAGTGGATGAGGATCTGGATTAGCTTCGCACAGGAGTGTGGAGGAGGAGCTGAACGAATCCAGTTTCATGCAGGTTTTCCATATGGGAAAACCACCTTTGATGCAGGCAGGAGCCGAGCTCTGCTGATGCCACCTGGTCTAACCGTGCCGTGGTGCTCCTGGCTGCACCCAGACGTGACCACGGTCCCCTTGTCTCCAACCCCACTGCAGAGCCAACGAGGAGATCGCGCAGGTGCGCACCAAGGCCAAGGCAGAGAGCGCGGCGCTGCACGCCGGGCTGCGCAAGGAGCAGATGAAGGTCGAGTCCCTGGAGAGAGCCCTCCAGCAGAAGGTAACTGCTGCGCTGCCTCCCCTGTGAGCCACCCTGGCTCTGCTCCGCGCTTCCATCGTGCTGCCCTGGGCGTCCCGTTGGTGCTGGAGGTGTCCTCCAAACTTTTGGCCCAGAAAGGGTTTTGTGGTTTGGGGGATATTTTTTCATTTGTTTCTGATTTTGTTTTGGTTTTTTTCGTTCCAATGTATGACTGCATCCTCTCACGAGGAAGGAGATGGATACAGCTCTGCCCGGGTGTTGAATGGCCACGCGCAGTGATGTTGGCCGCTGTGGGGGCCCCTGTGCAGCACCAGGGGCTGTTGGGGACAAGGAGGGGTGAGCTCAGGGGTCCCCTCGGCACTGGGGTGACACACAGAGGAGCTTTTGCAAGGGCAGGCCTAGGAGCCGTCTGCCCCTTCCTGCGCTGCCAGATGGGCCTGGGTGTTATCCCCCATCTGTGCCGCCACGGGGGTCCTCAAGGTCTGCTTCTCTTTCCAGAACCAGGAGATTGAGGAGCTGACCAAGATCTGCGACGAGCTGATAGCGAAGCTGGGCAAGGCAGACTGAGTCTCACCGCCCCTCATCCAGCGCCCTGCACTCGGCCGCTTTTCCCGTAACGTCGAGCACTTTGCCTTATCGCCCCGGACACCCCCAGCAGAGCAGCACACGCGTCCAGCTGCCCGCTCCGCTTGGCAGAGCTGGTCCCCGCGCTGTCCCCGTCTCTGCGCCCCAAGGGCTCTGGGGCCGGGTTCCCTGCGGTCAGGCTGGGTGTGTTTGTCCCTCCTGGCCCGCACAGGTGCCACCTCTCAGCTGGGAGGTGACAGCCCCGGCTCTGTGCCCCCTCAGCCAGGCTGGGTCAAGCTGTGCCCCTACACTCTCACTTACTGTCCTCACACGCTCAGCTGCAGAGGTCCAGCCGGTGGCAGGTCCTGCCCCGGGATGTGGGTGATGCCAGAGTTGGAGCCTCCAGCTCCTTGCACTGGGGAAGGGGACCTGGCACGTGGGTCACGTTTGGGGAGGCAGCGAAGGGGCTCAGAGACCCCCAGGCACACACCACACGTGGTTTGGGGCCACCAGCCTGGATCCTCCGGCTGAAGCAGCTTCCCAGAGGATTGATCAGTCTGGGGAGAGGTGCAAGGGACTGGTCCCGGTCTCTGCCACGTGGGTGAAACCCAGCACAGCGTGTCCTCGTCCCTGGCCGTGGCAGCCTCAGAGGAAGGCAGCCGAGGTCCCCGCATTCGTGCACTTTATTAGCGTTTATGAGCTCTCCCCTCACTTCTTCCAGTTGGGCACGATCCTGACACACGTCTCGTTCCCTCAGGAGCACGAACACGGCCACTTAACCAGTAGTAACTTAAGTCCTCTCAAAGGAGAACCCGGCCAAGGGCAGGGCAAGAGGCTTCAGCACCATGAGGTGTTTGAGAAATGTGGGAGAGATTGGTTCTGGAGAGCTGGGACTTGTCCACAGGCTTTGGTCTGCATCCAGGCAGATTTCAAAGTGTATTTTACCACCGTCTGGGTCAGCCTTTGCCTGAGAGGGCCGGGTTTTGTTTGGTTCTCTTCATATTTAGTGCTGCAAGGGCATTTCTGACAGCAGCACAAGCCCCGGGGCAGAGCTGCACTGCTCCAGTCCTCACCTTTCTGTCCAGGCTGGGGGAAGGAGCCGTGAGTCAGCAGAATTGTGAAGCAGTTCAGGGTTTGCTTCCTTCCTCCTGCAGCAACCGAAGTGGGGAACTGACCTCGCCACGGCGCGGGGAGCCCACAGCAACAGGCTTGGCTTTGTGCATTTTAAAGTGGACTAGAAAACCCCCAGGTTAACAAGCCCCAGGAGGTGCCGGTGCTGCAGGCAGGGTGCTGTGGGTGTGGCTGTTGTGCAGGTGTGCGGTGGGTGTGCCTTGGGTGTGGGTGTGCCTTGGGTGTGGGTGTGCCATGGATGGGGGTGAGTCATGGGTGCTGCCCCTCAGGGTTGGACCAGAACGATCCCCCCCCTGCAGAAGGCAGCTCGATGGGCTGGGGCAGTAGCAGCAGTGGTGGAGGGTTCTCTGCTATCACCTCGCAGGGATGGTCAAGCATCAGATAAGGGGGTATTTGCTGTTTGGAGAGTTTCCTTGCCCAGCCTACCGAAGACTTTCGCAAACCTTTTGCTGCTACCTTTTTGTAAAAGAATCAAGCTGTTTCCCTTCTATTCTCTAGCTCCCTGCGTTGAGCAAGCAGCGCGAGCATCTGTTTAAATCAGAGCCATACATTGATATATATTTTATTAGTTATTTTATGTATAGAGAGAATTTATTACGCATTTAAGCAGACAAAGATGCTGGCAGCTTGCCCTAGCACGCAGAGTCGGGGCCAGCTCGCTGTGGTCCCAGTTATCCCAGTGAGCAGGCTGGTGGGGCGGGTGGTGGCTGATACCACTGGTGCACAGCAGTCCCCGCTCTGCACACCTGGCAGAAAGGAAAGAGCTTTTTTTTTTTCCCTCTTCTGTTTTTCTTTTTCCTCTGTCCTCCCTACCCGTCCCTCAAATGAGCTGGTAAAAAAGCCCCTGTCAGGTGATCCACAAAGATTATTTCTGTCTGGGGAGTCAAAGTGCCCCGTGGAGCTGACTCCCTTCCCTCCCTTCCACCAGCATTTGGGATTTCGCAGACTCCAGCCTCGCTCTCCCGTGTCCCACTGCACACATCATCCCTGCCTGGACGAGTGACCCTTTCCTGGCTGCAGTTTGGTGGGGTGGTGGTGACAGCAAGGAGCGATCCCTGGAAGGTGTTGCCCCTTTGGACTTTCTGAGGGTCCGTACGGGTAAATTAAAACCCTTGAGGACCAGGGGTTTCTTAGGGAGTTGGGTTTTTCTCTTTGCAGCCCTTCAGGAAGTGGAGGGAGCGGAGTCACCAGCACTGCACAGGGTCCTGGAGCTCGCAAGGAGTTGATTTGGGGCTAGAAGTTGATTTTGGTTTGCACACAGGTTCGCTGCCATGTGCAGAGCAGCGCTCGAGGTTCTGGCATGAGGCTGGGCTCACGGGGAGCCTGACCTCTTTGAGGTTGGTCTCTCTTCAGGGGCGTTGCTCTGTTCCCAGAGGTGGCCGATAGTGGCAGAAGTTTTGATTTCACCTCTTCCCCAGCCTGTGCAGAGCGTGGTCAGTGCCGCAGACTTCCCTCTCTGGCGGAGAGGAGCTGCCCGGCCGGCTGCGGAGAACGGCTCCGTGGCAATAATCCCCCTGGTGCTGCCCTCCCCGCGCCCCCCCGTCCTGCTGCCTCTCACCCCAGCACTGCTCCATCCCCGTGCCTGTCCGCACGCACGTCCAGTCTGGGCGAAGAAGATTCCTACGGAATGATTTATTAACTATAATATGGTTATAGTTACATATATATAAATATATCTATAGATGGTTGATAGTTATATATAATAGAAGGCGTGTGTTTGTAACTGTAATCGGGCAGGACTGTTGCATCTCGCCAGCGTGCGGGGACGGCTCGGACCCGGAGCTCCCGCTTGGCAACACCAGCTCTCGCTCACCGGGGCGTTGCTCTGTTCGCTGGCACTGCCGAGGTGACGCTGGCGCTTGCTCGCTGGCGGCACAGGGCAGAGCCAGGGCTGGCAGCAGGAGCAGGACACGGCAACCCCCTCGTGCGTCTTACGAAGACACCGATGCTCAGGCGCTTGTTGCAGCCGAGGAGCGTAACGGGCGCAGGGCAGCTCGGCAGGTCCCTGCGCGTT
Source organism: Todus mexicanus (assembly GCA_013389965.1). Lineage (NCBI taxonomy): Eukaryota > Metazoa > Chordata > Aves > Coraciiformes > Todidae > Todus > Todus mexicanus. The sequence continues at coordinate 26,991 of WEIS01078295.1, read as the reverse complement.
GGGCTCGCAGCCTGCTTGTGTTTCTTGTCCTTTTCTCGCAGTAGAATTTAAATACCCCTTTCTGGCAGCGGCGGGCGCCTGCCTGTAGCGTGGCTGTTTCCAAGTGTGCGTTTGCCAGCAGATCCCCGTCTACGATGAAGTGCCAATGAGTGACCACCCTGACTGCAAATCGCTTCCACCCATCCCCCCCAGCGTGACCCCCTCCCCGAGGCAGGAACCTCCTCTGCATTGACTACTGCCCCGATTGCTTTGTACCATGTGTGTATCTGCCATCGCCATCGATTTTATACGTACAATAATTTCCCTTTTATATGTCAGGTAAATATTTGTAAGAGTTATACTCACACAAAATGAGATTATTATAATGATTACTAATATATTTTTTTTTCCATGTTTCATTGCCTGAATAAAAATTGTGTCTGCCACTCTTGAAAGCTCTCGTGGTGTTTATAAGGTCGGTGAAGGGTTTGGCTTTATCTTCCAGGATGGGCCACGTTCTGCCTTGTTTTTATTAATGTGCTCCGCAGCGCAGTTGGTTGTCATCACCTCCTGAGATCCGTGTTCATAAACCATGGAATTCAGATCCAAGATGACTTTGATGCCCCTGGACTCTGGCCACACTGCAATGATGCACCCAGCAGATTTCGCTGAACCACTGGTGAGCTTGGCCGGGGGGAAGAGCCGAGGGCAGCGGGGAGACGCTGGGTAGTGGGGCTTGACTTAATCCCTGTGATGACCCTGATCAGCTTTCGTGGCCTTGGGTAAATCCCTCGGTAAGGATGGAGACGATGATGCCCAGCTCAGGGCCAGGGCAAGGTGAGCACGGCGATGGCTCCTCTGGACTCCCAGCCCCACACGGGTTTTCAGCTCTTCTCTTGCACTTCTCTTTTGGTGGGTTGGAAACTCTGGAGGGCTTTTCCCCAGCTCAGCTGCTGCGGGTGGCAAGAAAAGGGTTATTCTCTGGATGGAGCAGATGGGCTTGGGCAAGACCTTTGAAAGCCAACCAAGGTACTGCACCTGGAGATGGAGAGGGTTCCCAAAGCAGGCACTGGCAGGACAGAGAGCAGAGCCCAGCCTGGCAAGCATGGGCAGATCCAGCCACCTCCACCAGCACCGAGCCAGTGCTCTACACCTCTCCCATGCCCCAGACCAGCCTGTGCCCTTGGGGAGCCAAGTCCCACGTCCCCAGCTAAGATGGCATTAGCCAGGGGCTGCAGTAAATGTGTTATCCGCAGCCCGGTGATCCAATCACCCAAGCAGATTAGCTGTAAGACCTTAAGACAAAACAGAGGCTACGCGCCCTGCGCCGCACACTGCTGAAAATGCCCGCCCTGAAGACCCTCCTGGCCCTGGCCATCGTCACATCCCTGGCTGGAGAAAGTAAGTGTGCTGTAGCTCACGGCAGTGCTGGGTGGGGTGAATCGCTGTAGCTGCTCTTCACTTGCTGCCTGCCCCCGTCCCTCCACCCACCCCCTGTGTGCCCCTGCCCAGCGCTGCTCCCGTCCCTGCAGAAGGTCGGTGTTTTGGGGGTTCCTCCTCAGAGGAACACTCTGCCCCTCGCCCTCTCTCTGCCGCTTGCACAAAGCACAAGTGTGCGGTGCTGGCCGTGGAGCCTCCTGTTCTCCACACCTAATGGAGCCAAGGAGGTACCTGAGGCCGAGAACAGCAGCTTCTCGTGGCCAGACCAGAGTTTCCCTGGTTCCTCAAAGGTGGAATCACAAAAAGCCGTCTCGAAAGGCAGGAGGGTGGTTGCGCCACCAGGAGCGATGCCACGAAGCACGGTCAGGTCGGGACGGTTTCAGGATCTTTGCACCAAGGGAAGAAGAACCTCGAACCGTTGTAAGCTGATGGCAGAGGAAAGGTTGTGCAGAGAATCACAAAGGAGACAGGCACGAGACGAGCGATGCTGCTGCCGGGGCCGGTGCGGGTTAGCAGCAGGCGTTTACTGGAATTTGGGCTCATGAAATCCCAGTTTGAGACATCGGATTTCTCCATTCCCACAAGACAAGCTCTGGCCCCTTGCAAGACCCAGCTGGCTGAGCAGGAGCCAGGTCCCGCTCTCCACGAGAGGGCTCTGCTCAGCCAGCGAAGCAGACACAGGTTTTACTCCCCGCATCAGTGGTGGTTTAACCATCACCGTCAAAATCAAGCGTTCATCATTTCAGACAGGAGCAGGAACTTCAGGTTCGGGTTTCTGGAGGAGGGAGGAGGTTTGTCTGCAGCTATTTAAAACGGTGCTGTTATTTAAAGTCTCTCTCTGTCATAAAATGATAATAACGCTTCCACGTTTGCTCAGCTGGCTCCTGAAATGAGCTGGGACCTCTGGCAATTCCGCATTTTGCTCTCCTGAAGGGCCTCACAGCTCTTACCCCTTCAGGCTCTGATGCCCAGGGTGCTGGTCTGGCGAGGGGCTTGTCTGTGACCGCTGCTCCTGTGCCAGGGGTCACCAGTGGAAGTGAAGCTGGTGCATACCGGGGGCTGCAGGACTGTGTGTTGCTGCCGCTCTCACTCCTCCTCTTCCTCCCTGTCTTTGTGCAGGTAAAGCGCTGAAATGCCACAAATGCGTCGCGTCCAGCGAGAGCGACTGCAACAAGCAGGGCTCCCACAGCTGCCCCCAGTACGCAGACGCCTGCGCCACCATCACGGCGCCCAGTAAGTCCCTTGGCTGGGGGGACTGGCGGTGCTGAAAATGACCTGAGGGGCTGGGAGGGGACCAGAGGGTGAGGAGGAGCAGCAAACCTCCCACGGGCAGGATGGAGACTCTTTTGTTCCCCATCTGTAACGCAGTGTGCTGGGATGCAGCTCTCCCCCAGCTTGGCAGGGAAGGGGCGAAGCCCCCAACGCCCCCGAGCCCCTGACCCCATGTTGTGCGTCCCTTTCCTTGCAGACAGCATCATTAAATCTTGCTCCTACAAGTCCTTCTGCGACCAGGCGCGGCGCGGCGGCTCCGGCGCGGCCACCGTCCAGTGCTGCTTCAGCGACGACTGCAACGGGCCCTCGCGGGGCTCCCGGAGCGGAGGGGGGGCCCCACCACGGCACCTCCCTGGCCTGCTGGCCGCCGCGCTGGCCGGGAACCTGCTGCTGAGCTGGCTCTGAGGCTCCCGGGTGAGGGGCAGCCGGCGCCGCGAAGCTGCTTCTGCGATAGTCTAGGGACGTGGGTTTGCTCGATCCCGACCCCCTCTGCTGGGAGCGCCAGCGAGGCCGAGCCGGGCAGTCCAATAAACGCTGCAGCTGGAACCGTGTTGTGGCTGCTGCTGCTCATTTACAATGAGATGCTTTGGGGCTGCTTGGTGCTAAGAAAAAAAAATCTCCTGGCCAGGAGGTGTTGCAGCCTAAGGAGAAGGAAAGCAGTGCCTGCTGGAGGTAGGGAGGAGATTAAATGCGTGGGGTGGCTGAGGGGGATGCGGGACACGGGGGACCCCGGCTGAGCTGCTCCGTGGGAAACTCAGCTCCATGCTGGGATAAGAGCAAAGCTCCTGAGGGCTGCGGAGAGCAGAGAGACTCTGGTGGCACTGGGGCTGTCCTGTGCTCGGGAGGTCCCGGGTGAATCCCACCAGCCCCGTCATCCTCAGGGGGAGCGCTGGTGCGGGGCTTGCTCTGAGGTCTGAGGTGACTGGTGTGCCCCCAGCTTCAAGCTCTGGCAGGAAGAACCCCGGGAGCGCCTGGCGCTGCTTCGTTTCATGAGGGAGACTGGTACGAGGGAGCGAACGAGAGTGAGGAGAAAGAAAGGGGAACGATGAAGGGAGGAGAGAGGAGGATGGCTGCGAGTGTGGAGAGGAGAGTGGGAATGTGGCTGTGAGACATGTAACATGGAGAAGGAAGCGCTGCTGACTGGAAGCCCAGCCGCTGCTCCTCCAGCAAAGCAAGCTGCCGGAGTTTCCCTTAGTCATAGCGCAAGAAAAAAAGGAACAGGTACTGAAACCGAAAAGAGCAAGTTCGAACAGAAGCCATAATTCAGCACGCTTGGATCCAGCCGTGGAACTCCCTGCTGCAGGATGCTGCTGAAACAGAGACCTCGGCAAGAGGGTCGCAAGCCCTGGAGGATGTGGATATTGAGTCTTGGGAGGGTTAACACCGAGCAAGAGGGATGCTGCCGCTGGACAGGAGGTGTCTGGAAAGCAGATTCTTGTGTGTCTGCTGTGGGCCCTGCTCCTTCCCCTGAGCACACCAAGGATGTTCCCCTGCAGAGCCCCTCGATGCTGGTGGGACCTCCAAGGGTTCTGTGCCCTGCCCTGGGGATCCTCCCGTGCTCCCTCTGCTAATGGGGTGTCTCTGCCAGCTCACAGGGGCTGCTCGCACCCCCGGGCCGTACACAGCAGCAAAATACGTTGAAAAACACGGGAGGAGAACTGAAAGACTCTTGGAATAAAGGAAGAGCAGCAGTGTGACCAGCTGCCATGTGATGTGCCCGTAGCAAACGGAGCCGCTTCAGAGCCGGGCTCCGGTGCAAGTCACAAGGTCTGCAAGAGGTGCCCCAGCATAAAAATACTCCATGGAACAGTTTAGTCTTTGCAAAGCCGGCAGGGATAGGGAGAGGGGAAAAAGGCCCTGGCTGACAGGGCAAGGCTGGAGAGCTCCGGCGAGAAACGACGGGGGGCAGGCGGCGCAGGGAGCAGCGGGATGGAGAGGGCACGCGTGGGGTGGGTGAGGGTTTGGGTGGGTGTGGGTGAGGCTGTGCTGAAATCCCAGCACTGAAGCTTTGCATCTTGCTTCTGCCATCGTACCTGCACCTGGGCGTGCGTGTGCTGCTCTCTGCGTGGGGTGCAACTGCCCAGCACCAGCTCAAACCCGGGTTTGAGCAGGCAAGTGCTGGCAACACCAAACCCCTGCTCCATCCCCCACGGCAAATCGGGCACCCAGGCTACAGCCCTCCGGGTGCGTTGGCCTGAATTACAGGCGGTCCCACCGGGGCTCTTCAGGAGCGTTGGCAGGAGATGCGGGAGGAGGTCACCGCTTCTTTTCTCCTGATGTAATTAATAAATGACGTGGTTTGGGCTACAGCTTCTGGCAGTGAGGCTGGACTGTCCCCCACTGGGGAAACCATGGAGGGATGAGAACAGGGAGGGGAAGCTGCTGCTGCCGCTCCGGCACGTGGCCATGGTCGATCGCTGTGCTGTGAACGAGGAGAAATGGGGGAAACAGCCCTATCAGGGAAACTTCTGGAAAAATACAGCCTCTTGGGCAGTGTCTGGGCAAGCGAGGCTCCCTGCACACCCTGGGCAGCGCCAGGGCTGGTTTCACCCGCGCTGGGAGAAAGTTCTTGGGTGCCAGATGGAGCTCCAGAGAGAAAGCTGCAGGGGTTTGCAGAGGATGCAGCTGCCGCACCGCCTTGGGTGGCGTGGGCAGGGACAGTGAGGGTTTCCTGCTCCCCAAACGCCCCGAACTGCAGCAGGAGCTCTCCCAAGGGATGCTCCTGCAGGAGCTGTGACCCAAAGCGGGCGGCTCGTCTCCATTTGGCGTCACACTCCAGCACATGCTCGAGAGCCCGGTGAGATCGGGCTCTCCGGGGCCCTCGCCGGCTGTGCCCAGCGCCCTGTACCCGCAACACGCAGCGGCTGCTGTGACAGACAGACTGTGGTTTCGGCTGTTCCTCCGGCGGTGACACGGCCCAGAGCAGAGTCACGCAGACGTGAACACACGTGGTTCCACCAACAGCCTTTGGGCAACGTTCTGCAACATGGGAGAGGGGGAAGAAAACGCACCCCCGTTGTTCTAAAAATGACCCAGGCCGTAGGAAACGCCGGGGGCTGGGGCAATGTGCTGGCCGAAGGACGCGCTGCACAGTAAATAAATCACCTTTGCCGAAGGTGGTGGTGATGGAGCAGCAGCTGCGCGGAGGAGGTGGATTCACTGCGCGGTTTTGTGGCGGGTTTGGGGGGATCTGCCTCTCTTGACACAGGGTTTGAAAAGGAACAAGGTATGTTCGTGTTCTAAACGGCAGATAACTCCGTTAAAGTACCCGTGGACTGCCTAAATACTGCGGAGACTGACGTGACACAGAAAAAAACCTACAGCTCTCCTTCCATCTTATCAAACACTGATAAACCCACAAAACCCGTGTAAGTACCGCCTAGAAATCCCTTCAGAAAGCAGCGGCGCATCTGCCACAAGGACCCGAGCCCCGGGCTGGGTTTGGGGGCGCTCGGAGGGGCTCTCCCAGCATCGGGACCGGGCTGGACCCCGGTGCGGGACCCCGACCGGAGCCGCTGCAGGTGCGCTGGGGACGGACCGACGGACCGACAGCCGGACTGACCGACAGACCGACATCCAGCCAGCCGCACAGACAGACGGACACCCCCTCGGCCGCCCCACGGAGCCGCCCCCACGCCCCGCACTCACATCCGGGGCCGGGTTTGCTAATGAGAGACGTAATTAACCCGGAAAAAAGCGAGGCTGGAGCCAGGCAGGGGCACACCCCCTGGGCTCTCCCTCCCTCCCTCCTCGGTCCCTGCGCTCGGCCATGCGCGGGGTGCGCAGCCCGGGGACAGCGCGGGGTGAGTGTCGGCGTGCGGGGCGAGTGTTGGGGTGCGGGGCAGCCCGGGGACCCCCCGCACCCACCCGCGGGGGATGCTCAGCAGGATCCCCCCACCCTGGGAAGGGGCTTCCCCCGGCGCCGGGGGGAGCAGCCTCGGTGGGGCTGGAGCCGGGGTGCAGGGATGGGGCAGGAGCTGGGAGGGAGCTCAGGGAGCTGGGAGGGAGCTCAGGGAGCTGGGAGCATCCGACCCTCGGCAGGGGAGAGGCCTCCGCGGGGCTTGCAGCGGAGAGAATCGCTGCTGCACGTCGGTGCTTTGCAGCGAGGGGATGGGGAGAGCCGGAGGCAGCGGGCGCTGCTCCTGCCGGGGTGGCCCGTGGTGTGGGGAGTGGGCTCCCGGGGGCAGATTTGGGCTCCCGGGGGCAGATTTGGGAGCTCTGCGTGCGCTGAGCCCAACTTTGGGTCTGTGGGATCGGTAGCAAATGTTCCTCAGGGTTTGGGAGCTGCTTTTCGGTGGCGAGATGAAGAAGTGTATCCTCTCCGCTCCCAGCCCGCCGTTCAACAGGTTAATTATTTCATTAAGGTAAACGTCTGGAATTAGCAGGAGTTCGTGGCTGGGCTCTGCCTCCGCCGCCCGCCTCGTGTCTCGGCTGCCGGAGAGACGTCGAACGGGGCGAGCTCTGGAAACTCCTTTGCAAGACCAGGTACAAAGGAAGTTGTGCCACAACCGCTGCGGTTCGCAGACATCGCCCTGCGCGGCTGGGTCCGTCTCAGGGTGGTGTCGGGGGCCGTGGGCATCGCAGCTTGGGCATCGTGAAATACAGGGACTCATCCTGTGCCCTGGCACTGGGGCAGCTCGACAGGCAGGCGTGAGAAAGGAGGAGGAGGAGGAGGAGGATGCTGTGGCTGCCTGCAGGTGCAGTGGGCTGTGCTGAGATGCCAAGGCGATGCCTCTGGCCAGCGCTCCTGCGATGTTCTGAACGTCAGACCTCCCCTTGCCTTGGGTTTTTCTGCTGCGGGGTCCCCCTGGGTCGCGCTCCCGTGGCCGTAGCTGCGCCGGGAGCAGGGCACGGGCAGCGGCGGTGGTGCCGGGTCCTGGGTGCTTCCTGGAAAGTCTGGCGGGGTGGCTGCCCACGAGGCCTTTGAGCCAGCAGTGACCGCAGAGAGGGGCTTGGGCGCTCGTGGGGCTGTGCCCTGCACCTTCTGCTGGCCCCTGGGAAGCGCCTGCCTGTATCTCGGGGTGTTTTTGCTGTGAGCTTCCTTCTGTAGCCTAATTGCTCTCGTCATCTCATTAACCGAGCCAGAAAAGGGTTGGCCTTTTTGGTGGGGTCTTTCTTATTCTTCCCCTGCGGTTTAGTCCCGTGTCCTTCCTACACCGAACACAAGTTTGGGTCTCGTGTGGAAATATTTATGACTTGCAGTTTACTGAGTGCTGTGTGAATAGTAAACGTTTAGTGAAACTGAGCGTTTTCTGGCACTCTGGGAGCCCCTGAGCAGGGGGGGCAGATACCCACGTGCCGATGGAGCTGCAGATGCTACTTTTGCCCTTTTCCTGTGGAAAAGCGCAGATCTCAGTGGCTGCAAGGAGAGAGAGGGTTTGTGTCCTGCAGGCAGCGGGGTGTGGGGGCTGGGGAGCCCAGCTGTGGGGAGCACAGTCCGGAGGGGGAGTTTGGAGCGATCACAATCTCCTCTGCCCAAAGGTTTTTTGCTTATCCAAGTGCAATCCGAGGTCAGCTCGCACGGAAAAGTTGAGCTCGTTTGTGGGTTTTCAGCCAAGCCTGTGTTAATGAAGGGTGGCAGGGAGAACACAGAGTCCCAGGAGGCGTCCCGAGGGGCTGGGGGCTCATCCCCCTGCTGCCCGCGGCACACCTCGGCTCCCTCTCAGCCCCCTCATAAGCAGAAATCTCTGGGCTTTTATTCACAGCAGGAGGAAGAGCTAATTCGTGAGGCCTGGTCTGAACGTACTGCTGTGTCTGGAGGCGCTCGGGAGGCTGCTGCCTGTGCTTCCCCCGCCACAAAAATAACCCCACAAAAAAAGCAGTGAAATGTCAAGTGCCCACATAACCCTTGTATCAGGGCAGATGTGTTGTTTTAAACCCACGCTCCTCTACTGAAGCAGAACGATTTCCCTCTCAGCAAAGCCCTGATACCCATCTCTGAAAGGCTGGCGATAAACTCCGAGATCCTCGCGGCAGGTTGACTTGGTTTCTGCCACCTCTACCTTTGCAGCTGCACCACAGCTCTTGCGCAACTCTCGCCTCTCAGGGCCCCTCTCCACTGCAGCTCCTCAGCTCAAAAATAGTATTTCCTCCTTTTCTGCATGAGATCTCTTGCTTGTGCAGCCTCCTCTTCTGGCACCTGCGCGAGTTGCCCTCTTCCACCGGGCAGACCACGCCGCGTTCATCTCGCGTCCTCGCGGTAACCGCTGCCTCCATCCCCACCCATCCACTCCGGGCCGAGGTGAGTGGGCTCTGCCCGGGCGAGGGGTGTGCCCTGCGGCTCCGGGTGCTGGAAGTGGTGGTGCAGAGACCGTCAGCCCCATTGCAGGGGTGCCGAGGGGCTCCCCTCGCTGTGGAGCTGCTGCCAAATTAAAGTGATGGCACCGGGCACCAACTCCTGCTGACTCGAAGCGGCTGCTGCTCCTGGGGGGGGCCGGGGGCAATGCTCGGGATTCCCCCGTGTCTCACACCCACAGGGGACATGAGCAAAGCCCACTGATGGGCGCCACGGCTGCCGTGCTCTCCACCCTGGCTGCTCAGGGCGCTGTGCTCCTGTCGTGGCAGCTCGGACAGTGTTTCTCCTGCTTCCGCAGAGGGTGTTTGCGTGGTGGTTGCCCCAGAGGTCGGTGCTGCAGCCCAGCTTTGCTCCTGTGCTGCGGCTGTGGCTGAGGTGAGCTCGGAGGTGACCCTCCAGCTCGCCTGGGCTTAGGGGACATCGTCGGGGAGGGTCCGTGCCCGCGGCAGACCCGGTGACACAGCTCGGCCCCGCGGCGATGGGTCATTGTTTTCCCTGCTGACTCGGCATCCTGGCTGCACAGATTTTCTGCTGGAGTTGCAGATTGTTTTCCATTTCCTGGGAGTGTGCTCGGGCTGTCTCCAGCGCGCAGGCTGCTTCGGGAGCGTTGCTGGTGACGGTTCCCAGGGATCTGGTGTCAAATCATCTGTGGCTGCTTTGTCCTCGGTGGGCTGAGCTGTGGCACGGGGCTGCCCCACGTTGCTGGGGGCAGCTCGGTGGCCGTGACCGCTGCTGTGACAGAGGCAGTTTGGGGCCCAGAGCTGCCACTCGGAATCAGTCTGTCACTGCCCTGGGTCATCGTGGTGGCCGTGGTGCTGCCCTGTGCCACGAGTGGTCTTGGACATGGGTTGGCGAGCATTTGATTGAGTTTCCAAAGCCCTGCAGTTCCTCACTGAGCTATTTTGGTCCTGCCTGCTGGTCTGACCTGCCCCGCTCCTGCCTGCACCCGGGACTGGCGCCCTGCTTGTCACAAAGGTGTGTTGGGTGACGTCTGTGGTTGGCAGCTTCCCCGTGGGGTGAACACGTGGTGGTAGCAGTTTGTCTTTGTGTATTGAGCCATGGGCTGGGGAGAGGCAGCAGGAGCTTTGGGCAGGTCAGGAAATTGGACCTGCAGGGAGCTCGACCAGTGGCCGTGGGATGTGATGCTGAGGAGGGAGCTGGATAAGGAGCGAAGCCCCAGCCCCTCCTTTGAGCTTCGTGTGGGCTTCCCGAGCTCCCTGGCTGTGGTGGGGCTGGTGGTTTCTGAGGTACCTCTGTGAGGAGGAGCACTTTGGTGAAAATGCCTCTAATTGGGCAGTGAATTTGCTCATTTGGACCAGCCATGGTTCAACCCAGCAGTCATCCCTTCCCTCTGGCTCTGGTGAGCTCGGATGCGGGCTGAGCGACTGTGCTGGCATCACGGCATGTCCAGCACCAAGGGGTTGGGGTGGCTGCAGCTCCCTACGGAGCTGGAGCTGCAGGAGAGGAGCAGAGCACCCACCTCGCCCTGCCCGTCCCTCCTCAGCAGGGTGATGCGAGAAGGAGCCCGGCATGCCGTACCTGGATCGACAGAACCGTATCTGCGGGTTCCTGGACATTGAGGAAAATGAGACCTGCGGCAAGTTTCTGCGGCGCTATTTCATCCTGGACACCCAGGCCAACTGCCTGCTGTGGTACATGGACAACCCGCAGGTAGGCACATCCCTGGGGAGGCAGCTCCTCCACGTCCCCTGGTTTGCGGCATCGGCCACGACCCAGCGCCAGCAGCGCAGCCCCTCACAACTTCTGTGGCTCCCAGGACTGCCCCGGCTGCAGCTCGTGCCGCCAGGAGCCACTGGCACCCTGGAGGAGCCTGAGAAATGCTGTGCCAGTGCCGGGTGTGACATCTCCCTCATGGCTTTGTGTAGAGAGAGCGATAACAAGCAAGAGAGGAGGTTATCTGAGAAGCACTTGTCATCTTGGCAGTGGAGCCCGGCAGCAAAGGCACTTAGGCCAGGAGGGGACGGTGCTGGAGTGCGGCGCCGCGTGGCCGGTCGGGCGCGAGGTGACCCAGGGGCACAGCGAAGGGCAGCAGCCGAGGTTGGCAGCGCGGCTGCAGCTCCTGCTGCCTGACCCCGATGACACTAATGACAGCCCGACTCGCCTTTCCTCCGTCCTCCCTGTCATTTAGCTCCCATTAAATGTTTTGCAGAACCTGGCTATCGGTGCGGGTGCTGTCGGATCCCTGCAGCTGACCTATATCTCCAAGGTAATGTCGGGGCGGGGCCGGGGGAAGGTGGGTGCTCCCCGTCGTCCCCTGATCCGTGCAGCTTTCCCAGGAGAGGCGATGACTCGCCTGGTCCTGCCTGAGCCGGGGACAAGAGCCTGAGCGGGTCCGTGGGCAGAGGGGAGCGTCCCTTCACCCATGAACCGGGGAAGGGTTGGGGCACGGGAGGAAGAGGAACTGCTCAGCCATGAGGAAGGACGCGGGGTGGCTGTGGCTGAGCGAGGATGGGAGCGCTGTGCTGGTGTGAGCTGGACGTGGCAATCAGCGCGGTGCTGCTGCCCCAGCACGGTCCTGAGCCGGGGTTTGTGCTCACGCTGCTGAGCCCCTGGCTTTGGTGCTCAGCCCCGTAACCCCGGAGTGGTGCCTCCCGTGTGGGTCCCGCTGCAGCCTGAGGTCTGCAGGAGGGGACTCGTCAGGCCTGGTGGAGATGAGGAGGTAGAGAAGGTGTCACGGTCCCTCTCGTGATGGATCAAGGGGCACCAGTAGCTCTCCCCTGTGCTTAGAGGGCAGCACCCTGATGGATGAGACCTTCTGGAAGCTCAGTGCGTTGTGCCTCTGAACGGCATCATCCGGGAAGGCAGAAAGGGCAATAAACGACAACTGTTGCAGAGCCAGTGACGGGAACGTGCGGAGCCGTGGGAAGCGGAGCTGCCCCTCGGCTGCTGCTGTGGAGAGTGGGGGTCTCCAGCTGCTGGGCTCAGCTCCACGTGGGAGCTGGGTAAAGAATTGGGCAGATCTCTCTGTTCCTGCTGAATCATGATTTATAAATTAAGCGCAGATGAAGCAATGCCGGGAGGTTGAGCCTTCCCCATTTCGGAAAGAGCCTCGCTTATAAATTATATATGTTTTAGTCTAAATGAAAATTGCTGGAGGACAGCATTTGGTCACAAACTGCAGGACTGGGTTATGCCAGCGGCTTTAACTACCAACAGTAAATATGCCAGAAAAATGGAGGTTTGCTTGAGAAAACATATTTAAAGCATTATAGACTGGCTCTGAAGGAGGAAGCCTGTCAGAATAAATACCCCATGAATGCTGTGCTTGGAGCCCCGGGGAATATTATTCTTATATAAATGATTCCCGCTCTTCAGGGAGAAACCACTGCTATTTTCCCTCAATTTTCTTAATTGCTGACAAGAGCGACTGTGTTAGTCCAGCAGAAACTCGTGTTTTCGAGGCCTTTGAAAGCTTTCCGTCCTTTGCTTTACAGTGCGGCCGGTGCCGGGGGGGGGACCACGGGAGATGAAAGCCTCGTCTCCGCGCTGACCTTCCCCTGGGACCGCGCGTTCGCTGCCGCATGTGCTCCGTGTTACGTCTGATACGGGCCAGTTCCCGAGAGCTCGTGCAGCTGCGCCGCAGCCCCTGGGCTCGTGCTGCGTGCGTGTCCTCATGGGTGTGGGATGTGCCAATGCCCCGAGAGCCGCTCTGCCCATCAGCCCCGCGCCCCTGCTGCCGGGGGGATCCCGGTCAGCCCCGCGCCCCTGCTGCCGGGGGTTCAGGTTCATTTACCCCTGGCTCGAGCTGGCCGAGTCTCCTACTCGTTTGCAGAGAGGGGTAATTGTAGAGCTGGGGAGCAGGGACGATGCCTCCCCTTGGGCTGGAGCAGCTCCTGGGCACGGCGTGACGAGGTTGCAGCCCATGATGTGCCGGCAGCCAGGCACTTGCTCCTCGGCCCCGTGCTCATGCTGCAGTGTTGGTGCTGGACCAGGGGCTCACGAACCAGAGCGTGGACTGGGTTGGAGCTTGGGGAGCACCGACTTCTCCTCTGTTCTGGGTGTGCGGATGGAAGATCCCAGCTCTTGCGAGTGCCGTTAACGTGCGCTGATATCTTTGATATTTATTTTTGTTGTTGTTAATTTACTCTGTTGCAGGTCAGTGTCGCCACCCCGAAACAGAAGCCGAAAACTCCGTTCTGCTTTGGTGAGTGAGGGGACCCTGGTGGGGCTCTGCTGGGGAGGACCCTGCCGTGGGGAGCCTCAGTGGCTGGTGTGTGAGCCGTGAACTTGGGTTTAAAGTGACAAAAATGACAGCACAAGCACGTACACGTCCCAGGGGAACAGCGTTGCCTTTGCAACACTTTCCTACAGAGGAAGCAGCCCGAGACCAGAGCGCGTAGCTCATCCCCACACCGGGGTTCACAGCAGCGTTTCGGGTGAGAGTCAGAAGCCAAGTGCTGAGTGAAGCAAGTCCCGCGGGACCCTTGAACACCCCGTGCAATGGGGTAACTTCACCGCGGGGTGAAGCCCTAGTTTGGGCCGTGCCACAGCCTTGGGTTAAACCTGGCTCCAGCCCTGCCCGCCCTACGCTCCGGTGCAAGGACACATCCAGCTGCCTCGTCCCCTTCCACACCCCTTGGCTGCTGTTCCGTGCGAGAGGTTACGAGGCCGACATCTGCACATCTCTCCGGGACCGGGAGATGAGAGATGCTGTCTTGTTGATTTATTGTTCCGTTTGTTTTAATATTGCTAATCAGGGAATGGGGTTCCCTAACTCTTCTTCTCGTTCCCTCCTTTGATAGTTATCAACGCTTTATCTCAGCGCTATTTCTTACAAGCCAGCGATCAGAAGGACCTGCAGGACTGGGTGGAGGCGCTGAACCGGGCCAGTAAGATCACGGTAGGTTGCGTGATGCTCGTCTCTGGTGTTGCCGTGTCCTGCCTCGGTGGGCCACTCGATAAGCACCTGCAGAGCTCTGCATTCCCTTCTCGCTGTGCCCTCCTCCTCCACCGCTCCCCAGTCCCACCTGCCAGCGCGCGGGGCCGGATCTGAGGGAGAAATGCTGCGGGCAGAGGAGGGACGTGCTGGCGATGCGGCCTTTCAGTGAGCGGGGCTGGACGTCTCTGCCACGACCCTTTGCGAGGCCAGAGCTGCGCGGTGACCCACCCCAGGGGTCTGGCTTCAGGCGGGGGCTGTTCCCTCCTCTGTCCCCAGGGATTCTCCTGCTCTGGGCTTGTTTTGCTGCTCTTTGCTCGTCCATCTTTGCCCCCCTTTCCCAGATACTGTGGGGGACGGTGGCTGCGCCCTGGGGAAGGTCCTGCAGGACCATCCCCATCCCCACCGGCTCCGGGGACGCTTCCCTCCTGTCGCTGCTGGTGGGGTTGTGCGTAACCGACTCCTTGCTGTGGCCGTCAAAGGGCGCCTTTCTCGTGCTTCAGGAACTTATTTACTCCATTTTTATTCTCCCTGGAACGCTGGGTCTTGTGACACGGCGCAGCGAATGCCCGGCGCTGTGGGGCATCGCGGGGCGGGCTGCGCCTGGGTCTGACGGAGTTTGCCTCATTTGCTGCTGTGTCCACACAGCCGTGAACTCATGGCCACTGACCCGGGAACGCGCCGAGTCTGTGCTCCTCAGCTGCCCGGCGCTCCCGGCGATGAGGGACGAGCTGCGCCACCGCTCTCACGCAGCGGAGCGGAACTCGGCCGCGCGCGGGGCTCGATGCTCAGCTGGCAGCGCCCGTGAGCCCGGATCCTGGGTGGGGGTTCACGGGGTGGCTTCTCCCTGGCCCCAGGTTCGGGGGATCCCCGTGAGAGGGGCAGAGGCTCTGCAGGCTCCTGTGCACCTCCAGTGCCACCGATGTTCAATGCGAGCCGAGGTTCGCTGGGTCACGCGCTGATGCACGTTCGTGAGCTGAACGTCAGGAAAAGTCACGATGAGCAGTTTAGGGTCCTATCAAGTAACCTTTCTTTCCTTGAATTTTTTTGTTTTAAATCACTGGAGTGCTGCGTTATCTCTGGGAAACTCATCTACGGGACCAGGCCTGGCTTTTTATATCTGCAAATGCACTAGATGGGACAAGCTCTGTGCCTGAAGCCACCAAACTGACTGCGCAGGCTCTGGCTCATACCTTCTCTTTTAATGGTTTGGGTGATACTGGCCACAAAACCCCCCCCTGCTACCTCCCAGACCAGGTAGGAGTTGTAACCAGAGCCTGCTGGTGACGTTTGCCTGGCTGTTCCACCCGGGTAGTCTCCTCTGCGGCAATTCCCTGCTGGGGCTGCCTGTGTGGCTGCTCCGCTGGGCTGGCTGGTGTAGGAAGAGATGCGTCTTCTGTTCCTGCAATAAACCGCGGTGATTTCCATACCCTGCTGTTGGCCAGCCCTTCCCGACTCTGTCTGTGTCCCGGCTGGCCGACCGGCTCATCCAGCCCTGCAGGGAGGGGTTCTCACAGGCTGGCTGGGAAATACGGGACACGGGCGATGCTGCCGCTCTGCCCTGCGTGGGAAATCCCGCTCCCCGCTCGGCAGCTTCTCGTCGGGCTCCGTTTGTGCCTGGGTGTCCTTGGGCTGCTCCAGGGCGCAGCGGCTTCGTCGCCTTGGCGTGGATGGAGAGGCGCAGAAGGGAGGCGTCCTGAGTTTTGGTGGGGTTTGGACCGTTTGAAACCAGCCTCTGGCCTCTGGGTGGTCTCCTTCCTCCCCTGGGCTCTGCCCGGGTGCAGGGCACGTCCCGCCGAGCTCCGTGTCCGGTGCGTGCTGCCGCGGGACGGGAAGGATGGGGCAGAGCTTCGGGTGTTGCTCCTGGTGCAGATATCCAGGTTCAGCTTCTGCTTCTCACAGACACTTCTCCTCTGCTCTTGGCACATCGGTTCCTGTGTTTCCTCACCCTAGATGCTCCCTTGGTAGCCAGGGCTGTGGCGGCTGAAGGTGTGAGGCGGGCAGCGGGCTGGTGTGACCGTGACCAGGGACTCTGCCTGGTTCTGCGTGAGGAGCTGGAGCTGGCAGCAGTGCTGCCCCGCGCCGGGTGCTGGGCAGCACCTTCCCGCGTGCACTGCTGCCTGCAGAGATGCAGCTCCTTCCCCTGCCCTGCCGCCCCCGTGCAATGTCTGTGTTGTGAAACGGTTTCCTCCGGTTGGGCGGCTTGTGCCAGCTCCGCGGCCTCGCCGTGCGCTCACCTCGCGCTCGCCCGCGTTGCCGAGCAGGCGGCTGGTGCCTGTCGGTGTCTGCTCTGCAAAACCCACCTTCTGCCAGAGGGAGGGAGCTGGAGGGGAAGGGACGTGGCAGGACGTGGCCGTCCCCGCAGCCTCTGCCCGGGGATGTGGGGCCGCTCACGGGGGAGGCACAACCTGCCCGGCCGTGTGTTGGTGCAGGACACGCAGGATTTTGGTGTGTGAGAGAGAACCCGGCCGTCTGCACCCTGTGGACGTGCTGCTGCTCAGCCTCGTTAGGCAGATGAGAGCTCCTCATTAAGCCTGGCTGGAACTGGAGCGGGGACAATTAAAGGAGCAAGCGTCCCACAAACGTGTTGGGCTGCAGAGGCGAGTCGCAGACTCATGGGAGGCGATGCTAAATTATTCACCACGTCTCATCTCCCATCCTGCAGAGCTGCCTGGGTGGGGCTCACACCCACCCACGGTTGGGGTGCCTTGTTCATTTGTTGTTTTTTAAAGGGACGTTGCTGCATTTATGGGAGGACAGAGGCGATGGGGCCTGGTGCAGGCGTGGGGCTGCCTGGCGTGGTCATGCCGGTGCCCTTCACCCCTTTCTCCTCCCGTAGGTGCCGAAGGGTGGCAGCGTCCCACCGGCCGCTGAGATTGTGAAGCCTCCAGTGGTGCCCCAGGCCCAGGAGAGGAAGCCCCAGGTGGCCTACAAAACCGAGATCATCGGTGGGGTGGTGGTCCACACTCCCATCTCCATCAACCAGGTGAGCCGGTGGGATCCGTGCACCGTCTGTCGCTCCTCAGCCTGTGTCAGAGCAGCAGAGCTTGTGGCCGTGGGTGCCCTGGCCCATCGCGGGGTCCTGCCCTGGGGCTGGAGGCAGTTGCTGCTGGAGGCTGTTGGGGAGGCTGATTTCCACCTTGTAATTTCTGGAAACCAGCTTGGTGCCTGCAAACCCTTCCCACTCAGGGGTGTATAAATAGCTGCGCGCAGCACCCTGTGCACCTCTCCTTTGTCTCGCTCTGAGGCGTGAGGAGACGAGAGGGTGTGAGGAGGAGGAGGACGATGCGAATCTGCTCCCCATCCCGGCCATCCCGCACCATCCACCCCACACATGCTGGGTCCAGCTCTCCCATCGAGGGAGAGGGACCCCGTATTGCTGCCCCCATCAGAGTACCCGAAGGGTCTGACCCGTCCCAGGGGCAGTCGCTGGCCCTGCTCCCCCTGGCTCTGCACCCCCTTCCCTGGGCACGTGGCCGGGTGTGCACGTGGCCGTCGGTGTCTCCCACCTTCGGGCGCTTGTCTGGCTTTGGGTCTCGCTTCAGCTCTTATCGGCGACAGCGCTAAAAATAGAGCGGAGAATTAGATCACTGCAGCGGTTTTTGCTGGCAGCGCTTTTAACGCTTCCCTGGCCGCGGGGTTTGTCGGGGTGCGGAGGCGTGTGGGGTGCGGAGGGACGTGGGGTCGGGCAGGCTCCAGTTTATCCCTTCCTGATGCCGCTGCTGGACCCTCAGCCCCGTGCGTGGGGTGGGGAAGGGCAGGGCTGTGCCTCCCCCTCACCGCTCCATGTGCCGTTCGGGTGCAAACAAGTGGCAGCAGCCAGCCCCGTGACTTTTCCTTTTTGTTTCAGTGAATTAAAGCTGCTCTTTCCTCCTGGCTCTTGACTCAGCCTCCCGCTCCTCCCCTGCCACCACCTCCCGAGAGCCGTGAGCTCCATCTGCTTTTCTTTCCTCCGCTGAGGGGTTTTTGGAGGGGGCAGATGAGCTGCCGGGATGTTTTCCGTGCTCTTGCAGCTTGCCCCCTGTGAAATGGCGATCGCTCCCCTGCAGCTTCCTGGGCGCGTCCGTGGTTTCCTGGCCGTGCCCTCGCAGTGGCGCGGGGGCCACGCTGGGGAGCCCCACGCCCCGGCTGCACCCCCGGACTGGCCGCCAGCGTCGTCCCTGCCCCTGGGTGTAACGCTCCCTATCGCAGCAGCGTCCCCAGCTCCGGTTTTGGACGTGCACGTCTAACGCTCGGCAGAGCCGGCACAGCCCAGGCGAGGGGAGCGGGCAGCAGCCCTGTCCCGGACGGGCTGGGCTCTGCTCCGCCGCTCTCCGGAGGTGCCGGGCGGCAGTTTGGGGCCAGCCAGATGTCTGCTCATCTCTGTCCCGGAGCAACCAGAGCAGCCTCTCGAAGGTGCTGGAAGGAGCAGGGCGGGCAGGTCGCTGGTTAACCGCAGCGGCAGTCGCACTGGCGCGGGTGCCATATAAGGGTGGCGGTGGCCAGAGCCACCCCGGCTACCATGGCAATTCTCAAACCTCAGCGAGAGCTGGAGGAAGGGGTTGGAGGGACCGGGGAAGGAGGTGAGCGCAGATGTTTCAGCTCAGCCATCCTCTGCGCTGCCGAGGGGGAAGGGAGGGCACTGCCGGGGCCGGGATGGCGCGGAGGGGGTGATGCTGCTGCGAGGCGATGTCTGGCCCTTGGGACTTGCTGTTTTTAACTTGTGGGTGCCAAAAGGGTGAACAGTTCTCAGGCAGCGGACTGAAAAGCTGCGTGCAACAAGATAACATCAGCTCCGGACTCTGGTTCATTCCCCACTCGCATGCAGGCATTGCAATTAGCCCTTGGCACGCAGCGCTGCGCTCGGAGCTGGCTTCGGGTTCCCTTTCCCCCCAGCTCTGGTGTCCTGCCTCCTAGCAGGGAATTCCCCCCGTGCTCTCTCCCGGCTCCTGGTAACTCTGAGCTCTCTGTTTGCAGAACGGGGGGGATGGAGGGGACGGCGGCGACGTGGCCGCCCACCCGCTGCTGCGGCGATCACAGAGCTACATCCCCACCTCGGCGGCCAAGCCGCCCGCCGGGCCCCCTGTCCTCAAGAGCGGCTACTGCGTGAAGCAGGGCAACGTGGTGAGTGCCGGGGTCCCTGCGGCGCGGGCAGAGGGGCGGCTCTGCTGGGCGGGGGACTTCGGGCTGCCCATGGGCTGGGGATGCTCCAGGGATGCTCCGGATGCAGAACCACGGCAGCGCGGGGAGAGCTGCGGAGCCCAGCGCCAGCGGCTTCCTCTTTTTTTCTAGAGGAAGAGTTGGAAGCGCCGGTACTTTGTTCTGGATGAGTTTTCCATCAGTTACTACAAGTGTGAGCAGGTGAGCAGCCCCCGACGCCCCCCGGCCCCCACCGGGAAGGGGCTGGTCCCAAGCAGAGCTCTGGGACTGCTGGTGGGGAACTTCACAGGAGGCACATCCCCCAGCCCATCATCGTCCCCTCTTGTCTCTGCAGGACAAGGAGCCCTTGCGTTCGATTCTCCTGAAGGATGTCTGCAAGACCCACGAGTGCCTGGTCAAGTCCGGGTAACGCTCCCGTCCGCGTTTCCCTGGGTTGTGCTGGGGCAGGAGCAGCCAACGGGAGCTCCGGGAGCTCCGGCTGATGCCGGGAAGCTGCTCCGTGGGGAGCTGAACCAGAGGAAAACGGGAAGGGAAATCATCTGTCTCCTTCAGAGGGCCCCAAACAGCGGCTGCTGCTCGAGCCGGGCCAGGCTGAGCTGTGCTGCTCTTGCTGTCCCGGCACAGCCCCCCACGGGGAGTTGGGGATGTGGCTGGATGCAGGATATTGTCCGTGCTCTGCTCTCCCGGAGCCGACAGCCGCCTCTGCTGGGGATGCTGCTGCTGCGGCTCTCCTGTCTCCGCAGATGAAGGAGCGTGGGGCCCCCTGCATCTTGTGACAGGAGACCAAAGGTGTTCAGAAAGCCGCCGAAAGCCGTTTCGGGGCGTTCTCCTTAGACTAGGGATGGCTGCGCAATGTCTCGGGAACCATTTATTGCGGCGAACGCTGATAAAATCCAAGCGACTCGAAGACTTGCAGTGTGAAATTAACTAAGGAAACAAACTCTATTATCTTTTTTCCCCATTCACGATGACCCCTGGGTAGTGACCGTCTCTTTCTTGCTGTTTCTAGCGACCTCCTGATGCGGGACAACCTCTTTGAAATCATAACGAGCTCCAGGACCTTCTACATCCAGGTGAGGCAGCCGCGGCCGGTTGCTTTTGGCCGCAAGTTCAGCTCTCGACAGCTCATGCGACGCCGCGCTGCTGGCCGTGGCTCTCCCCCAGCAGCTCCTCGGCAGATGAGCTCGTAGCAGGAGCGGCGGTGATGAGGCAGAACTGCCCTGCCGGGCGGTTTCACTTCTCCCCTTGGGCTTATTTATAATAGCAGCTGTTTGCGTGAGCAGGAAAAGCAGCAGAAGCACAGGGCGACCCGACGAGTGGGTTTTCCTTAGGCGCCTTGTCCATTCCTGATACAAAAACGCTGCAGTGTGGAGAAGCGGCTCCTGCTCAGCGGGGGAAGCTGGGGTGGTGCAGTGACTTTGGGGATAAATTAGTAGGAAATACCCTGGAGCTCCTCTGGGAGCCTGTCCCTCCCCGTGTCCCACGTCGCTGTGGTTGGGATCGGCTCTGGCAGCACGGGGGGCTGGCGGGAGGCAAAGTCTCACTGCGGCTGGTGTGTGTTGCAGGCAGACAGCCCCGAGGACATGCGCAGCTGGATCCGAGTCATCTCGGGGGCTGTCCAGGCCCTGAAAACCCGCCCGAGGGTAGGTCGTGTCCTTCCTGCTTCGTATTTAGTGTCAAGTGAAGGTTATGCCGGTGCAGAGAGAGTTACGTAGAGCCTTGCGGAGGTGCTGGGTTGGCCCGTTCCCAGGGTGAGATCCCAGCCCTCCGCTGGGGAAGTTGCCTTGAAAAAGATGGAAAAGTGAGATTCAGGCTTTGAGCTGGACCTGCGTGAGCCCCGCTCCGCTCCACGGCGTGAGCAAGAGCCTGGCTGATGGCAAAGAGCCATTTAATTCATGTTTTTCAGTTTACTTGTTTGGGTTTTTTCCCCTTTCTGCAGAGCGTGCAAAGGGTCTGGTCCCCAGAGCTTTGCAGATCGCTCCCGGCATCGCACGCACAAAACCCCGGTGTGTCTGTCCTTGCAGGAAATGTCCTTCATGAGAGCCACCTCCACCGTCAAGCCCAGGGGCTCCCTGGCCCCCTCCCAGCAGAGGCAGGCGGCGGAGGAGAGGAGAGCGCTGTGCAAAGCCCCGTCCACCTCCTCCTGGCAGCCCTGGACGCCGGTGCCGCAGACGGAGGGGAAGCAGCCGGCGCCGGAGGAGGTGCCGGCAACGCTGAGAGACTCGGTGTTCGCACCGGCCTTCACGGAGCGCGACGCCGCAGCCGTGCCGGGCAAGCGCGTGCGGCACAAGTCGGAGCCGCAGCATCTCAAGGAGAAGCCGTTCGCCTTTGACCTGGACGATGAAAGCATCCGGACCTCTGACGTGTGACTGGGGGCTGAGCCATCCCCCGGCTCCCTGCACCGGCTGCCGGGGGTGCCCAGGACGGCCGGGCCCCACGCGTGAGCTCGGCACCTCAGACCGAGCTCGCCCCGTTGCCTCAGTGGGGGTGAAGTGGCCCCTTCCCTCCACCGATGCTCTTCCCTGAGATACAGGATCTGTCTGGACTCGCGTCCAGGGTCCCACCTGCTCCCGGGGGAGCTTCACCCGGGTGGCTCCGTGTTTTGGAAGCTGCTTCCAGGCAGCGCATCCCCATCACAGCCTGGATCAGGGGCATCCTCTTCTGCCACCGCATAATCTCCCCCCAAACCAAGCCTGGAGGAAGCAGCAGGAGGTCTCGGGGGTGCGAAGGGGGGTGTGGCCTTTCTTGTGTTTGGAAAAACGTCTTTATCCCCTTTCGTGCTGCTCACCCTTACCCGGGCAGCTGGGTGGATCCAGGGAGATGCCAGCCCGCAGCTGCCCGCACGAGGGACACGCTGCACCTTCCCTTTTGGTGACTCTTTCCCTCGGAAACCAGCTCTTTGTGCTGCCCGACGAGCGGCGCAGCAACAGATCTGTTGGCTTCTCGTTACATATGTTTAAATCTGTGGCCGCTGTTAAAGCCCCGGCGCTGGAGGCTCCCGGCTCGGCCCCTCCGGGGGTTGTGTTGGCACCGCCTGGGCAGGCAACCGGCGGCTCACGGGGGTGGGAGGAGCATCCTCAGGTACGGTGTTGGATTTGCACTGCGCACACCAGGGCACCAGAAGCCGTGCCTGGTGGGGAGGCGCTTTTAGCACAAGCCGAAGGTTCGAGGGAACTGGGGAGGCTGGTCCAGCCCCCTGGCCCTGAAACGAAATCGAGCAGCCGTTGTTAGAGCAGCACGAACTCGTCAAATCGGCTCCTGTAGGAGGTGTGATAAATCCTGTGTAGGAAGTTCAGGTAGGCGAGAGGCCGTCTGGTGTCTTCACCCCGAAACGTGCGTGGCACCCGTGGGTGCCGAGCGTGGACGTGGCTCCCGCCCGTGTGCGCGTGGAGGCGTCCCTGGCGTTGGGCTGCTCGCTTCTTTGGGTTTTTTTCTTCCTGTTTTTTTTGGCATTACACGTTCTCTGCTCTGCAAAATCAGCTCAATGTGCTCCCCGGGAGGACAAAAACCCCTGCTTGGTCACTGCCCTTTCCAGGTCTCCAGCTGTTCGACAGCTGTGCGTCGGCTCAGGCGCAGCCTGTGATCCAGCGGAGCTTCGCCAGTCGAGCGCTGTCGATGAGCCCGATGGATCTTGGCGAGGTTTAAAATTGCATCTCCCGTGTTGGAGGGAGATGGGAACCCCCACATTTTGGGGCAAGAGTGGTTCAAAGGGGGTTGTGGAGATGCTGGAGAACGTTGAGACCGTGGAAACGCTGGGGAATCGATGCAAACGGTACAGGGCGAGCGTTAATATTTGTTGTTTTATTGTAGAAACTCGGACCGCGCTGTTCCTTTTTCTTCTCCTTCTTGCTTTTATTTGCACTAGCGTTTGAAATTTTGCTTTTTAGGCTGACTCAGTTTGGCTCGTACCGAGGTTCCAGACATGCTTTAGTAGTTTGGTAAGCTGTCAGTCGTAGCCGCGGCATTTGGCGACAGCGCTCTGACCTCATTTCTGGAGCACACCAAGTGCAGAGGGACGGTGGTTGCTTCGTGCAAGGCTCCAGAACCGGGGAGGACCGAGGGCTTTTGTTGCTGGGTAATTGCAAAGTTTCCTCGGGCCTGGGATGGTAACGCAGGAGCTCGTTGCACAATTAGGGTTAATTACCCAGGAGGAGAAACTACCCGCGGCTCCAGGCCTATTGCAACATCCCCGTTTCTCATTCCCACCCTCCCGCGTCCCCAGCGCAGCGAAGGGCTGAGCGTGGCGCAGGTGGCGTTGCCGGAGGAATTCCTCTCCCAGATGCAGCCAGACCTCGACGGGGGCTCTGCAGCGATTTTTAAAGCTGCTCTCCCTGCACAGGGATGAACCCGTCCCCTGTAGCCGCTCCCTGTGGAGAACGAAGCGCGTGCTGCGAGATTCCTGCTTTCCTGGGGGTGCTGGTGCGGAAAGAGCGGCGTGAGCGATGGGTTTGCTCTTTGCTCTGGGAACTCCCAAGCGGTTCCAGCCGCTCCTGCGAGCGCCGGCTGCGGATTTCAAGTGCTCTTAGGGCCGGGGCGCCTGGCGCGGGCGATGCTCCCGTGCTGCTGGTCACCCGCCTCCCACCCCTCGCCTGTAAATGCTGCCTGCAGACGGAACCCCCTGTTCCCTGTGTTTTTAAATAAAGAAGGAAATCCAGTTGGCTTTTACGAGCTGTGTATTTTGGGTAGCGGTTGTTAGGGAGGTTGAATGTCATCCCCACCAGGGTCGGGGGACGGTGGTGGGTGTTCCCATGTGCTGGGGCAGCTTTAGGGACGCTGCACGGAGCTCCCAAAGCCCAGCCTCAGGCATCTCTTGGGGCTGGAGCTCCTTGGAGGCCCAAGCTGCAGCGGGCTGGGGTGACCATCCCTTCGTGGCCTCTGCTTTGGAACAGTTTCTGATCCTGTAGAAAATGAGGGACAGAGATTTAACTGGGCGAGATGCATCCCCCGCTCCCAGGGGTGTGTTTGGAGAGGAATGCGGTGGATCGGCGCAGAAACCGTCCATCTCCAGGCCGTGTGCGTCCTCCCAGCCCAGGGTGTAAGCTGAATTTTGTGGTTGCCGGTGTTCAGATGGCTCTAGCCACTGCTCACCTTGAGCCCTTCCCTGGGTAAGTGCGTCCCGGTAAAACTCCTTTCTCGTCAGGATCGGGTTCTCCAGCACGAACTGGCTGCGCACACGCCTCGTGGACGTCTGTGGAGCGACACCCAGGTGGGTCCTGGGGGTGAGCGCGTGGTGGTGGCAGGGGCGTCGCTGCCGGCGTCGCCTTCCTGAGTCCGCGGGCGGGAGGAAGCTGCCGGAACCCCCCGGCGCTCCTCAGCGCAGCCCGTGATCGCCTCGAACGTGGAAGGAATCCGAGGTCCCGCTGTTTGCTGGCAGCTGCTGGGCTGAGGACGTGGGGAGATGTTAACGACGACGGGATTTTGCACGTGGGATTATTAATTTTTTCCCTCCTTCTGGCTCGCTGATTAATTTCTATCCTCTCCCCCCGTGGGCTTTTCAGCCCCATTGTTCCACTGGCCTGAGGAATGTGGCAGTTCCACCATGAAGCCTCCCCCCACCCCACGGCCCCGAGACCTCTTCGGGGCTGCCAAACTCAGATTGCGCGTGACCTAAATGGGACACAAACCCCGTTCCCCAGAGAGTTGTCGCAATAAACCACAAACCAGAACTGGAATAGGTGGAATTCCCGGCCAAGCCGAGCCTGGCGGGAAGAGAAGCGGGAGGGACGTGGGCGGGAACGAGCCGAACGCGAGCGGCGGGGGGGGGCTGGGGT
>WEIS01078291.1:0-19721 GCA_013389965.1 Todus mexicanus | reverse complement strand
GACCTCGGCACTTTTGAACCCTCTGAGAAGAGCCCAGAACAGAGAGAGCACATGGGCGCAAACACGGTGCTCCCTCCTATCCACTTACAGTACACAGGCAATAGAAACATTGTCTGGCTTGGAAAGTAATGGTAATAGTGCATTGCCTGGCTGGGACAGGAAAGTTTCTGTGTTTATGGCAAAAAGACAAAAAACCAAGACCTCATATAACTCTTTTCATAATCAAGATTGTTTTCTATCCCACAAGCAGAAATGCAGAGGGGCATTGCAAGAGAGGGAGATTTTGTTAAGCGGATTAACATATTAACTAAAAATAAGGATTGGACATATTTTGAATTCTGAGATAATCTCCCTTTTCTGGTAACAATAGGAAACACTCAAGCCTCTCTCCTCTGTTTTCTGTAGTGCTCAAATTTGTACTAGCCAGTAAATTCATGAGTTTATCTCTATTGTACATAAAAAAGATATGTCTATGCCTGGAGCACATGCTGACATTTGGGTCCAAATAATCCAGTGACTAGCAAGCATTGATTCAGCAACTACATGCTGAATAGTTTACCGGAAGATTTATTTTTAAATGCAAGATTGGTCATTTTTTACTTATTTACTTCATGTTTGTTTCCCATCCAGCATCTCCCTTTTGTTTTATCCATCCAAATTCACAAACCTAGTCAGGGAGAGGATGTTCTAAAACCTCCTACAGTCTCTGCTTAGTCTGAAATATAAAACCTCCTTGCCCCCCTGACAGCAGTCCTGGTGCTGGGCCTGTGTCTGGCCAGAGCCTGGAGCAGATTGAGCACATAGAGGCTTTTGCCTTTCCTCATGAGCATGCCTCCTGTTCAGCTTTTTCTGCTGAAAACATACGTGTTTCACTAAGCAAGCTTATACAAGTATTTTCAATTGCCCTAGGGTTCCTAGTGTGGAACCCTCCCTTACATCAAAGAAGAATGATCTCACAGGTGGCTAGAGAACCACCCTAGGACCTTGGCCCAGGGAATTATCTATGGCATCCACTTAGGAGAGTGCCTAGAAAGCCAACAGCTCTGCAGGGGTACAGGGTGTTGGTGCCTCTTCTGTCTGCATTATCTGCAAGTTGTGCTAATCAAGGTAACTGATATATTTTCCCACCTTTCAGCCCCAAGAGAAACCTCTTGGTGTTCACACTCAGTGTGGACTTGTTGACTACTTTTACCACTGCAGCTCAAAGTCGTGGGGGTTTCAAACTCCCACCTCCCTCAATCCATTAGAAGGCACAAGGAACCCCATAGGGAACTATTTTTGCTATCCACCAGTGTCACAGCATGGGTGCATTGTGTCTCCTAGCCAGCAAGCTACCTTCATGTTGGGGCAGATCTATCCCACAACTGCTATCGACCCTATTCTCTTCACTGTTGCAGCTGGCCTGTGTTTTATAGAAACCCCAGCAAACCCCCAAAGTCACATAAGAGCCCAACACATTTTAGCCGACGGCAGTGTAAATATCAAATTTATGGGGGCTAGCAAGTGGCAAACACAGTTCTGATATGTTATTTTAAAACCTTCCATGAGGCATAGTACATTATTCTCAACTCACAAGGGCAGAGTTGCTTTAGAAGGAAATATGAAAAGAGTTCAACAGGATCTAGTGATATTTTCAGATGCAGTTTAATTGGCTCTTAGGTGCTAGCTGCAGGTCTGATACAGTGACCACTGAAGTGAGAGGAAAGATTTAAGCTGGTTATATGGGTTGGTCTAACATGGGGGTTTTTTGTTTGTTTTGTTGTGGTTTTTTTTTTTCTTTATCAATGCCTATGTGGAATATAAGTTTATATTTTCAGTTAAGTTCAAGTAGGAAGAGGGAGAGTCCAGTCAGTGATAGTTATCTAAATGAGTTGTATCTGTGTGTACATAGGTAAAAGCATTTATGTTTTTTCACTAAGCAATATGCCTTTCTCACAGGCCACTGTCTGCAATGCAGCTTTTAAGACATGAATGTTTCTTCTTTCACACTGGAGTTCCTCATCACTCATTTCAAACATTTGGGGGACTGCTATAATGAGGTCTTCTCAGTGCCCTAAGCATGTGTGGAGGTAAGCGTGATGCCAACATGGGGTGGGGTTCTGCAGCTCACCACCCCTTCCAGGAGCTTGGTTGTGGAGAAAAACTGTTAAGGAGCCTAGCTGCAGCAAAGTCACCCGACTACAGGGACAGATAGACCGAGCAGGAAGTGCTGTCCCCAGCAAAATTCCAGAAAGGCTGGGCTATCTCCCAGCCCCAGAAATACCACAAGAGTGGGGATCCTGGAATTGCTCCAGGGTTGCACAGCCCTTTAACCCTCACTTTCTGATAGTCCTGCATGTGCAAGGATGATAGGAAAGGCTCCAGTCCACTCAAGATATTTCTCAAAATGTTTCTCCAGGACAAAGACGAATGGGCAAGTCCCTGGAGCAATCAGGAGATGTTGTATCATCCACATATTTGGCCAGAGATGGCTCTGCATCAGCAAAAAGACATCAGAAATGGCTTAGTCACAAGGAAGTACCCTCTGTCTTTAAAACTCCTCTCATCCAAACAGCCCTCTGGAATCTGGTTGGGAGAAGGGTCTCCCAGGGCACTGGATGAGCAATGTAGCCAGGTAAAGACAGAAAAGCTACTCAGCCACCGTGACATGGCTGTGACTAATAATGATGAGTCACAAATCCTCCATCTGCCTTAAAAAAAATTAAATAATATATATATAAAAATCCTGTGTCCCTTTTCATTCCTATTAAAAGGAACTCACAAATGGGTTTGCATCATTCGCCATAAAGCAGAAGGAAAACCCCTGCTGTGGTATTTTTATTCTCACTCTTTCTCACTGTCCTGCTCTAACACCCACAGTTCTCCTGAAGATACGGTCACTGCTTATTCAGAGTTCAAGTGTAGGGGGACCTTGAGCTGTTCTGACAAAAGTCTTCCCCTTCCTCCACCACCCCCATCTGAATCACTGGCAGTAAACATAATGGCAAAGGGTGTCACATTCTTCTTACTGTAATTCTGTAAAGCAGAAATTTCTTGTAAGGCTGGTGCAAGGAATGTGTGTGTGTAGATGTGAGCACACCCAATTGCCAGTAAATCATCCTAAACTCACATTTGGAAAGTTAATGGCCAATTCGGCTGTTTTCTCAAAATTAGAATTGTGTACTCGAATTGTAAGTTGAATCATAGAATTATAGAATGATTGATTTACTTATTCAGGCTTTATTTTTCCAAGCTCTTTGTTAAATTTCATACACAAACACCACAAAAGTGTATCCCAAATAGCTGAAAGGCATGAATTATAAGCATCCACACCCCTATCCACACATTTTTATAATGTCTTAAACTGATATGAGCCAGGAAATTCAGTTTGTAGTCATATGGCCTTAATTCATACCTTTGAACACAAACCCTCTCCTCTTTGCAGGGCTGTATTTGAAAATTAGCCGGTGGGACTTAACACCAAATTTCTTTGCAACCTTCGTTATATTGACTCTTCTTTTTTCAGCTTTAACTTTTACAGTCTTTCTTCCTCATTTTTCAAAAGATAACATCTCAGAAAGAGGGATTGGGAAAGGATTAATAAGTTTTCTATAAGACCAATATTATTTTGGAAGTGCTGAGGATTTTTTGTTGGTTTGCTGTCGTTGGGGTTTTTTTCATTTTAATATATCTTAAGCATGTATATGTCTTATATGTTCATATCAACACAGTGAAAGATATTGTAATCGAGTGATCCAAGGACTCAACAGTTAAGAAATGCCAGAAAAAGTTGCTTGCACAAGCCCATTCACTTCTTTTACACCTATGTGCAGGGAGATGGCTTCCACTTAGGATCAATCTGTGTTCTCTCTAGTACTTGCCCTTATCAGCTCTCTCTGCCCTCTCAGTCCTCCTGGGTCTCTGTCACTTTGGTCAGCCAAGCCCAGTACTCCAAAGCCCTCATCAGATAATGGCCTCTCAACCCTCTTACCCTGTTTTTCCACCCTGCTCTTAATCTTCTGGCCCCCAAAAACATCTCCCAGCTCTGCTATCAAAGCATGGAGATTTTGGCACATCACAGTGGAGGAAATTAGTTGTAGATCATGCAGTTATTTTGCATATACACAAATGCATCTCCCATCAGCAAGTCTTACACACACTTCACTTACTGTTTGCCCAGCTCGGTAGAGACTACAAATACAGTTTGCAGATGAAGGTAAAGAAAGCACATAGGGGCTAAAGGCAAGAGATGAGAGAGAATTTAAAGCCAACTTGGCAGTATAGGACATTTGCTTGAGCTGAGCAACCTGGACACGTAGGACACCCTGTGCCTGCGCAGACCTGACTCTTCATGTGCAGCAAGTGCGGCTGACATGCAGCAGCCGTTTGTCCGGGAGCTGTGGACTCCTGTGGACACCTGGTTGCCTGAGCTGCTCAACACTTCAAAATTGGAAGATTTCTGGTTGCATGGAGAAGGCTGCAAGTCGCTCACCCTAGCCTCTAGTTTCCTCAAGCATAAAGATACACTTCTTCCCTCACAGCTTGATTTGGATGTTCATTGGCCCCTAGTCCTTAGAAAAGAAAGAAGAGAACTGAGTCCCTGACAAAGAGCGGATCTTTCTTCTCGGATACACACCTGAAACGTTTTGACTGAAGAAGGAAGCAGTAGTTAAAGCTATGCCACCCCTGCATGCAAAAGGGCCTTTCTCACAGTGCAGCTTCCCAGAGCTTTCCTTGTCAGAAGCAAGCAGTACAACACAGGCAGGACCATGGCTCCACAGCTTAACATCATGAACTTGTCTGGAAAGTAGCTGAATACTGATCTCTTCTTCTGTATTTTCTGTTCTTTAACTTCGTGACTAGTCAGTTTAAAAAATGTATTACCAAGGCTCCACAAAAGTGGGCTACAGTGCCCCTTCCTATGCTGCCTGGGCTGTATTGCTAAATTTGTCCAAAAATGTGATTGAGAGAAAACCCTGAGGAGAGGCATTATCCTGAGCAGAGTGCTGGCTGACAGCGACATGAAGCAGGGAGCAAAAGGACTGTCACCTGCAGCTTGAGACCTCCAGGGAAAGCATAGTTTCCGATTTTTTTTGTGTAAGTAAACAGGATTGCCTCAGAGAGACAGCTGACTCCATCTTCGGTTTCCCATACAACACCTGCAGCTCCACACATTTGGCTAATGTTTGGGTCAAACAAAGGGTAACATTAATAAAATCAAAAGTAATGCAATGAATTTAACTGAGTGAATGGTTTTTAAACAGCCCAAGGTCTTTTGGACTGTGGACTGCTGGGATTCTGGACCTGAAACTTGTTGGTCTTTTCCAGAAATGCCAGTGGCATTAGAATGGATATTTGTGTATATTCTGACAGCCTGATTCATCCTGTGTTCCCAGGGAGACTAGAAAGGCTTTCACCCACATAGAGACATTCCCGCTGTCCTCGAAAGATTTACCTTGCACTTTGGGCTCTTATTCCCTCCCTCTCCCCCATTTCCCATTAGGAATAATGGGACCAGTGCTGAAGACCATAGTCCTGGCATTGCCCACTGTACAGCTGAACATAAGGAGCTTGCAGGATTCACACCCTCACTCTATATCATTCTATTTACTATGTCCAATTCTGAAAGATGTATTTTTACTCCAAGTTTTGCTCACAGCATCTGGAGTACTGTGCCCAGGTCTGGAGCCCTCAACACAAGAGGGACATAGACCTGTTAGAATGGGTCCAGAAGAGGGCCACAAAGACACTCCGAGGGCTGGAACACCTCTCCTACAGGGACATACTGAGAGAGTTGAGGTTATGCAGCCTGGAGAGGAGAAGGCTGCAGGGAGATCTTACTGCAGCCTTCCAGAGACAGGACAAAAGGTAATAGCTTTAAACTGTAAGAGACACTAGAACAGATTGTCTGGGAAGGTTGAAGGTGCTCCATGACCGAATGCACTCATGTAAATGGAGGCACAGCCTTCCCTCCACTGCTGCCAGCGGTCTCTGCAAGTATGGAATAACACAACAAGAACCTCTAAAAATGAGACACTCTTTGTAAAGTCAGGTAAAAGGTTTGTTTACACAGGTTGCTTTGTGTGGTCAGGAACACCGACGGGGTAGAGAAATCCTGGAAGCTACTTTCTTGTAGTACCACTTCTGACAAATACATGCAAACTACTCTGAGCTGTAGAAAATTGCTTGCCACATGGACAGATTCTACATAGAATAGACCAGGTGGTTTGGGTGCAGATTCAAGGAATAAATGAGAGGAGGTGAGGATGAGAGTTTCACGACATATGTGTGTGTGTCCATACCCAGTACCTCTCTCTACAAAATCCACAGTATAGGCTATATTATTTCAAACTGAAGGAACTCAAAAAATATTATCAGAAGCAACTGCATGTACAGAAAATAATGGATTTTAAACCTGAAACATGTTTTTATTCTTAATTGTAGCCCACTCAAAATTCAGTTGTTTCAAAGGACTTTCCTAGAAGAAAAAAAAAAAAGCCTGAGCAGCAATTCGAGCTTTCTGTAGAAGTCTCAGGCTTGCACTTGAGAAAGCATTTTGCTTTATCTTTGACTCAAGATACAAGCTGCTCAGTTTACTAACACAGCTCAGAGCCTACCAGTTATCACATGGTTTGCTCCTGTAACCCAGGCAGTTAGTTGAAGGATCCATCCCACTGAGCTATTTTTATTATCCTGTTTGCTGGGGTTTATGTATCTCCCAGTAGAAGAGCTTTTTTAAACTCATTGATACACTTTTTTGGCTGTTAGCCGTTGGGACACCAAGTGCACAGGTGCTCTGAAAGACATGCAGTATTAGGTTACAGAATAGCGCTAATGTGATCTTTTGACTTTTGGATCTGATTGTTAAAAAAAAGAAGAAGAAGAAGGAGAAAAAGCAGGAATTGTCCACATTTTGTTAAAGCTTTCTGTCCAGCAAATGGGGCAGAAGAATTTCTTAATCCTATATGTTTCATTTTGGGACCTTATGTGTAATATCAATCAGATTAAATTAATTGCATCACTCCCTGATACAGCATATACAGACCTTTGCTGTTCAAAATTCCCAGTAAATCCATCCCCAGACATAAGTAAAGTCAGGAGTGGAAGATTCCCTTCAAGGAAATTTATCTCTTTGACAGTCAAACAGGTGGCAAAGTTAATGTGAAGTCTCAAGAGAACTTAGTTGGTAAGAATGGCCCTGCAATAACTAACCACAATGATTTACAAGGAACTAAACTGCCAGATTAGGCTTTGATAATTTTTCAACTCTTGACTTCATTATTACCTTGTGGACCTGGATCTTACATCACCTCTAGGAATGCCTGGGATCAAGCTAAAGTGGAAACACCTGGTTAAAAGCTAGTTCAAAATACAGATTTAAGAACTAGGGGGCTATCTTTTTGTGCTGGATCTGCTTTTCATGCATGTAGACAGCTATAAAATTCTGTTTATATGTGTTTGAGCTTTGTTTTCAAATGTCATCTTGCCTTGTGTGTGCGCTTGCTCATAGACACTGCTCTTTCCAAGCATGCTCACTGCTTAGATGTCTACAGATCTGACCTGTGAATCAGATTTAATAGTTAAATGAAGTGTCCCAGTGAGGTAAATGGCAAATTAGAAGACTCAGACCAGGATGAAAATCTATGGTTTGATCTAACACAATATGATTATCTAGGGAAGAAGGCAGACGAACTCATGCAGCAAGGATTTGCAAGGAAGTAAGATAATGAAGTAGTTAACACACAAACCATTTTCTTTTTTTAACAATATGTGAGATCCAAATAATATCTACCAGGAATTTGTAGCCTGAACAATCCAGCGAAATGCTCAGAGGCACAGTGTGCAGTGATTTAACGACTGGGGACAGAGTACTGCTATACAGCCCTATTTGAGGAGAGTCTCCTGCAAACCTTTACACTTTCTTCCCCTTTGCATCTCAGATCTCCTTCTCCAGCTCTTATGCTTGGCTAAGGAGCTGCAGCCTGAACTCATGGCTGGGTTACTGAAAGCCAGGGACTACAGCACTGGCACAGAGAGATGAAGCCATGTAACAGAATGGCAGTAGGACATGGGACATCAGGTGGAAGGTCAACAATCTGTCTAGTCGAGACTGTTGCCAGGCCATGTAATAAGAAAATGGTTATAGAGTAAAAAAGAAATCCTTTGGGTTTGTTATGTTGCTGTTGCCACACAAGCAGTGGTGTTTCAACAGAGAAAGCCTCCATCTCCCAGTAAGTCCTACTAATTTTATCAGAAGCCTGCCTCAATAGCTTAAAGTGACAGATCTGGCCTAACAACCTCGATCATTGAAAAGTAAGTGGTTCAACCACAGTTGCCATCTGGAACCACTTAACTTGATCTGGAGCTATTCCTCGAGGGTACCACTACACACAGAATGATAGAGTCATAGAATGGTTTGGGCTGGAAGAGACCTTAAAGATCATCTAGTTCCAACCCCCTGCCATGGGCAGGAACACCTCCCACATTGCTCAAAGCCCCATCCAACACAATCTTGGCACATACAGTCATGAAGCGCGTACAATCTCCCTGGGCAACCTGTTCCAGTGTCTCACCACCCTCAGAGTGAAAAACTTCTTCCTAATTTCTTGTATGAATCTACTCCCTTACAGTTTAAAGCCATTACCTTTTGTCCTGTCACTACAAGCCCTCATAAATAGTCCGTCCCCAGCTTTCTTGTAGGTCCCTTTCCAATACTGCAAGGCTTCAGTAAGGTCTCCCTGAGTCTTCTCCTCTCCAGCCTGAATAACCCAAATTCTCTCAGTCTGTTCTTGTAGGAGAGGTATTCCAGCCTTCTGTCAGTCTTTGTAGCCCTCCTCTAGACCCGTTCTAACAGGTCTATGTCCCTCTTGTGTTGGGGGCTCCAGATCTGGACAGTTCTTCAAGTGTGGTCTCATGAGAGCTGTCTAAAGGGGGACAATCACCTTCCTTGACCTGCTGACTCCACTTCTTTTGATGCAGCCCAGGATATGGTTGGCTTTCTGAGCTGCACTCACACATTGTTGGATCATGTTGAGCTTTTCATCAACCAGCACCAAGTCTTTCTCCTCAGCACTGCTCTCAACTCATACTCAGCACAGCCTGTATTTGTGCTTAGGTTTGCCCTGACCCAGGTGCAGAACCTTACACTTGGTCTTGTTGAGCTTCATGAGATTGGCGTGGGCCCACCTCTCAATCCTATCAAAGTCCATCTGCATGGCATCCCTACTCTCCAGCGTGTTGGCTGCACCACACAGTCATTGCCAGAGCTGCTGAGGGCACACTCAGTTCCACTGGCTGTTTCACCAACATGGCTGATAGCAATGGTGACACAGTCATACAGAGACCGAGGTATTGGCAAGGCAAGGAAGGGCTTGTCTCCATGTTTCAGCATCTGATGCATTGCTTTGTCCTTTTTAGGGGTCAGAAATTCCTAGCCATCTATGTACACTCCTGTTTGTGTGTATATATTCTTACACTCTCTTTTTCTGTCAGCTGAAATGGGTGCTGGGATATGTGCTCTCTGCCTATGGCCCGGTGTTTATTTTTCCAGGGCTAGAGATGCTTTCATAAGGCTGTAGGTGGACAATGCAGCATAATGGCTCAAGGGACAACTTCTGAAGCTCAAAAGATTGGGATAGAAAAACGACCCCCATGCACGGGCCAGCCTGGAAGTGGCAACTCTCTCTCCCATTTCATTGCGGGTACTTGAAACTTCCCAGTGTAGGCTGGGAGAAAAGTAAAAGCATGAAGATAATGGTAAATAATTTCCCTTTTCCCTTTGTGAGAATAACACAACAGATGGGGACCTGTTGCACTGCTCATGCTGCTCAGTTCCCAGCCTTCCCGGGGTCAGACCTGTCACCCCCTGGCAGGGAAAGGAGGAGAGGATGCAGCACCTCGACAGGTGAGAAACTTCAGAGTCCTGCCCATGACACTGGAATTGTCTTCAGGGAGTGGAACTAGAGGAAAAACTCCAGACAGTGACAGAACAGGAAGTTACAGCAGCTGTAGGAGCTGTGGCTAATGAATTTCCCAGTGGGGCTTTAGCTTTTGCTCTGCCTTGCTCCCTCTGGCCCAGAGTGCCATATTAATTTCTCCGCTTCCCAGCCATCCTAGTCACACAAGCTGTTTTGTGTAAGAATTTTCAAGCCAGCAGATTGTGTTATGAGTCCCCAATGAGAAAATAATTTTTGGTCTGATTCCAAATATTTGGAGGCTCAACTTCCCAAGGTGAATCCCAGGAACACTGATAGCATCCCCACATCTGATCATTCAAGCATCAGGAGGAAGGCAATGAAATGAAAATATGCATTTTTTTGAGAAAACAAGATACTTGGGTCCCACAAGCTCAGGGGTTGTGGAATTTCATCTGCAGCTTTTCCTCTTCAGTAAAAAGGGGTGACCTTGACTGACCTGACTGCTCTGATTAGATGCCCTAAGTCTTCAGAGTAGAATCTTCACGGGGGACTGTAAATATTTATAATACCAAAAAGCCAGAGAAATTTAAAAGATGCTTATTGGAGACTCTGGGAACACTTACCTCCAAGTCTATTGTACTTGCTGGTTTCCACTAAAATCTAACATCTTTTCCAGGAATGGAGAACCTGAACATAAAATTTCTTCCAGTTCCTGTCCCAGCCCCAGCCCCAATCTGTGTTGGGCAGTGGCTTGTTGAAAGTTCCTACCGTTGTCTTTCAGTAAAGGTGAAACAAATTATTTCCTTGAGAGAACACCATCTCACCAACAGCTGTGGCTCAAAAGTGCTTGACTAAAAATAAGAATTCAATACTAAAATATAGTTCAAATTATTTCAAAAAACTTGCTCCCAAAGCTTATAACCTCTTCACAGACCCGGCATTGCTTCATAGAGCTGTTTGTTCCCTACCTCCAAGGACAATTACATATCTTCTAATTGCTTCATTTGGTCTGGTTTCTTACACAAAATAAAGATGGAAAGAATGTTAAATCAGACCGAACTACTGCTTGAACAACTTGCATTTTCAGGACCACCCTAGTACTCCTGAGAAATACCCAGTTTAGCCCTGTGACTAACAAAGTCCCTTACTTTGCACATGCTAAGAGATGACGTATTACATGAGTCACATGTTATTTTTAAATGTTAATTTTTTTAGTTAAACAATCAGAGAAGAGGTCAGTTATGTAAGTTCAGAAATAAAATACAGAGAGCAATTGTTTAAATGATTTTTATTTTGAGGTGCTGCAAGCAGAGAAAATCTGGCTTTTCGTATACGGTTGTTTGAATTGTGGATATAAATGAGAGACGAGAAAATCCACGTATCAATGTTTTTGCTGGACCGTTCTAGTTTATGATCCCTCCACTGGAAGCCTTGGTGTCATCTGCCTCACACATTTCCCACCGCTGTGAGCACTTGCTGGATAAGAAGCTGGCAATCCTCCGCATTTCAAGCATTGCAGTTCACAGGCAAGCCCTGGGAAAGCAGAGGCCTTGAGGAAGCACTAGTCCCTTGGAGCCATGTCTGCGTCAGGGCTCCCACTGTTGCTACTGGAAGTGAGGCTGAACGAGTGGGAACAACAAGATAAGAACTGGTGATGGAACCTCTGCAGACACCCACAGAATGAAGAGCACTGATGCTAGCTTCATTTGGAGATATTTGGGAGACCTTAATTCCACCCTAACCCTGCTTTTGACATGAAATTCCTCAGCTTAAACGCCAGAGGTTTAATTAGCCAGGAGCTCCTTTCTAAAACAGCTGGAAAGGTCAATATTCCTGGCTCTCAATGTGGCAGAAAAACTTAAAATCCTAATCAATCTAGCACACTTCTCCCTGCCTATTAGCTACTGATGTATGTAAAGACCAAACTTGTATTCAGTAAGGTTTCTTGTAAACAGCAGATCAAATTGTTCTTGCCTGTTAAGAAAACAGAACAAGTTTAAGCTAACTTTGCCTATCCATTTAAGTGGACACATCCCAATGAAAGTTTGCAATTACCTTCTAAGGGTTTGTTTAGACACGACAGTTGATGTAGATGAGAGTACGACAGGCATTCAAAATGCACTGGCTAGTCCTGAATAAGTCCCAGAGCACAGAACTTCTTACTCCAGATCACTGTTCTTGTTTTAAACTGGACTGAAACAGTTTATGCTTATTATAGAATATAAGGGTACACACATGCACAAACACCGGCACACACTGAAGTGGTGTTATTCCAGAATATCTTCTGCACAGGTATGTGTGTAGATGAGCTCCAGTAGTTGAGCTCAGGGCTATGGCTGCTCACAGCTGCAATAAGAAGGGAGAGCTGGATGTCAGCACGAGTGGGATGCTGTGTATGCATGCATTGCGAAAGAAACTGCTAGTGTGGGGTGTGGAGGGGAGATTCCTAGTCTTCTTAGCACCCCATTCTTCCTCTCCTACTAAACCCCAGGCCTTAAATACAGCTGCTAGCCTTCCTAATGGCTCAGCTCTAGCTATTCCTGATGTCTCACTGCCACAGCAGCTTTTATCGATAATTGGATTAGGAAAGTAGGCTCCTAATTTATCCCATTTAGACACTGGCTCAGGCACATTGTTCGCCAAAATGCTTTCAGTCAGAATAGTGTAACATTTTGAAGGCAGTTTGATTAGCCTGAATGGACAGAGATGTGTTTAAAGGCTTCATTTTTAAAAAATACATTGCAGATCCTTGACTAAGAGCTGCAATTGTTCTGCCCAGGAGGAGGGAAAGAAATATTCTGCCAATTTAATTTACACAAACACACACACGCAAACACTTCCGCACATTCATCATTTAGCTCAAAAAGCTTTTTTCTTTTTTTTGAATAAATTAATTGTGTATTATCAGCATTAAGCAGACAGATAAGTATGTAAGCTGGAATCTTGTTTCTAAAGTTACTTAAATATTTGGGTTGTCTACTTAAACCATATTTAAATAAAGTTAATTTTAATTTCTTCATTTCTTTGGTGGCATGATAAAGCCATACTTTCTGCCATTACATACATCACCATTTAACGGACACATTGATACATGCCAGCTAACAAGGATACCAGGTTTGGGGGTTTTATGTAACTACATTTCTAACTTTGTCAGGGACTATAATATATTTCCTGGGGTTTATTTATTTATTTATTTATATTTTTATTTTGCAAGGAACAGGAGAAGCTGTGTGACTAAACCTGGACTTTAGGATTAGCAGCTTCATTGCAAAGGAAGCCTTAAATCAGGTGCCCTCATCAACCAGTTCTGCCTAACCCACTGTTTTTGCGGGCCATTAAAAGACCTTATCTCTGTGACAGACAGATTTATTTCCTGTTTGTGTATTTCTTGCTTGTGTTCATTCCTGTGGTGTATGAACTTGGCAGCAATAGAAAACTGTGAAGAGCCCCAAAACTCAGGGAATCAAATTCAGAGTTTAAGTTAGTGCTTCTCTATACATTAAACTCTTGCACAGATGCACACTGTTAGAGCCATAGGGGTCCATAACAATCCTTTAATTTATGGTTTTGCTACACAGCTTTGATTCCTCTGAATTTTCCCAAATCGGTCTTGAAGACAAGGCTCATCAGAGTTTGTCTACAGAAAAAAGTTACAACAAAGTATGATGATGTTTGAATGTAAAGAATAATGCTTGCTCCTGAATTATTTATTCATTATGAAATAAAAGGATATTGCTCCTGATTAGCTTTCCTCACTTCAAGGTCTTCTACACAAGCCATTACGATGCAAGTTAAAGTTTGCACTTATTGCGTGTTAACAACTCTACATACCCCATCCAAACAAGCTTATTGAGGTGTGGGGGAAAGAACAATATACATTTTATTGGGCATCTAGCAACTACATGAATACATTAAATAATCAAGTACATAGCACAGGAAATTACTACCAAAACCAAAGATACTTGAAGCTCAACCTTGTTTTATCTCACTCCGCTTACTTAATGGGTACACTCAGTTTAGAAACCTGGCATTCCCATATTCCCTATAAAGACTAGGAAATGGAAAATAAGGCAGACTCACTTCAATAACAGCTTAGATTGTACAGAGATATGTTTGTTCCCCCAGATTCCTCTGTCATGGGACAGGGGAAAAGTCTAGGTTTACAGACACCTATTTAGCTATATAGATTAATCCATGCCCTACTACTCACTGAGACTGTCCATATAGCAGGTTAGTTTAGGAGATGTGAATTCAGATGACTCTACATTTCCTTCCTACAGAGCCAAGCTTTTAAGAGATGCTAATTCACTTTCACAGCTTGACTATTAATTGGAAATCAGGCCTCCTTATTTCTTAAAGGATCACACAATCACGGAACGGCTGAGGTGAGAAGGGACCACTGTAGGTAATCTGCTCCAACCCCCCTGGGTTAAGCAGGGCCATCTAGAGCTGGCTGCCCAGGACTGTGTCCAGATGGCTTTTGAATATATCCAAGGATGGAGATAACACTACGCCCCTGGGTAATCTGTGTCAGTGCTCAGTCACTCTCACAGTGAAGATGTTTTAAACGATGTTCAAAGGTAATCTCCCGTGTTTCAGTTTGTGCCCATTGCCTCTGGTGCTGTCACTGAGCACCACTAAGAAGAGCCTGGCTCTAAAAAACTGATGTGTAGACATTTGCTTGTGAACTATACAGACTCTAGAAGAGTAAGCCCAGGAATAAGCTACCACAAGGTAAGCCAGGTTGTGAACGCGCTTCCGGTACATCAGTTCTATTGCAGCAACTGCCTGTGCACTTACAACTTACCTACCACAGGGCAAATGTGAGGAATTTTATTCCTCATAGACGAAAAAGTTCTCTCACCTTCTTAGCTTCGGTTTATACAGAACATAAGCAAACCCGTAAGGTACCATTCCTTCGAGCAAGCACAGATGATAATGTCTGAACTCATTGCTTAGACATCATCTGTAGCAAGTAAGCAGTCAGCTCCTGTGTTCTGAAAGTATCTAATCACCAGATAGGAACACAACTAAAACTTGTTAAAAAAAATCCAAGT
Organism: Todus mexicanus; assembly: GCA_013389965.1. Classification (NCBI taxonomy): domain Eukaryota; kingdom Metazoa; phylum Chordata; class Aves; order Coraciiformes; family Todidae; genus Todus; species Todus mexicanus. The sequence goes on along the minus strand of WEIS01078291.1, from coordinate 4,768 downwards.
CCATGAGTCAGGTAGTTTCTTTTTCTCTCTACCGACTATTAACCCTAGAGTACCACTGTAGATGTATCAAAGGCATGATTTGTCCTACTTACTGAGAAATACAGTGCTATAGAATGATCTTCAAACATCTTATTTATGTGACTATAGGCTTAGCACCATTAAGCTAGAAACTTTCTTGGAAAACTTTCATTAGCTGCCTATACCATCTGATTGTTACAGTAAAATAAAGACAGGAAGATACCCAGAGATACATCCATATTGGTTCCTCTGGGTTTAACAGCAGACTTTTGTGGCATTGTCCTGCAGAATGAAGGAAAGTGTTCCTACAACACATTACTAGTTTAAAGTATTAAAACTTTTACCTGAGCTACTTGAACAACACTGGCTTTGTGCTAAAGTAACGGGCTGTCAGCCACAACTCTGAAGAGACACAGTAATTCTCATGGTTTCTGATTATAATGTTAAAGGAAACTCTCCGCATCACATGGTATTTGCAGCAGTTTAGGGTAATCTAAACACAGAAAATCCCAGTTCCTACTCCATTCTCAGAGAAGTCTTCTCTTCCTGTTTTGCCGGAGTCACCTGTGCACCGAGGAACCCATCAAGTCCATGGAAAACCCTCTCAGACAGGTGACAAGCTTCTTTGTGTGCTGTTTTTTAAGGTGTGTCCAGAAGTCACAGTCTTTTTTTTTTCTGAAGTAGTTAAGGGTCTGAACAAGTTTTAGAAACACGCTTACAGAGTGCACCAGTCTTCAGCCAACCCTCAGCCACACAGTTAAGAACTGAGATGGACCATGGTATTTCTGGAATGGTGATAAATTCTCAAATGAGGATGACACATTAATCGAAGGAGGACTCTACACGCCCTGATACTTTCTTTTTAAGTAAGTCTAAGCATTGTAAATTCGCACAATACTTTAAAGAAACTTGGTGATACTAGTCAGCTTCCTATTTTTCTGTCAAGCTGATAAATGTCTTGAGTATCAATATATCAAACTTTAGAAGTTGCTTCTTAGGTCAAGACAATTATACAGATTAAGACATCTTAGAAAAACAAACATGCATTAAAATGATGCCATGTAACAGAACGAAATTTGCTGTACTTGCTCTTATTGACTTTGCTGTAAGAACATAGGAGTTAATTTGGCCCTGGGGAAGTCATTAAGAAGCTTTTTCAAAAGAGCTTGGAATCTGGAGTAAGGGTTAATGTAAACAGTTTCTTCTACTTTAATTTCTACATAGACTTATAGTTTACAACACTATTCTTGGCACATTGATTTTTTATTTATATTATATATACGCAGTAATAACTACAGCTATACTCAAAATACTTTCACTTTTTAATTCTCTAAAGCTGTATCCACACCAGGTCATTTTTATAGAGATATACATGAAGCTTCATAAAAAACCCGAATGAATATTCTTCAAAAGCTCTTTGATCAGTTCCTTCATTGATAGAAACTACAGAAAGCTGTCAGTTTCTAAAGCCTAATTTCACAGTACTGATAGACTTAAGAGATTACACTGTAAACCATGAAGCTGAAGAAGTGGATAAAGGAATTGAGCAATAAATATTTGAACTGCGTTGATACTAAAGAGCTATGGAACAGGCACCATTAGTTTCCATCAGTTCAGTCTTTAAAGGAAGCATTCCAAACACTGTTTTAAGGAAAAGGTGGCTCACTTTAATAAACATAGGCATTGGTCACTATTTAAGAAGACATTCTAAAAAAGTAATCACAATTTGTCCGATAGTAGTTTACAAGTGGATGGTATACATTAAGATACAGAGGTAGAAGTTCACTTCTTCACTAATACAGATTAACAAGTTCAAGGCACAAAATTGTTTGATTTACAAAAAAAATACTGTAAAAATGTCATTTGCTGTTCTACAATGTGAGTACAACTCAAAAAAATCTTTACACTCTTCTTAATTCTGCATGTAGAGTTCCATCAGGCATTGCTCTATTCTTCTTTTGCTAATAATTGGCTTATGACCAACACTTACATAAACAGTTTGTATCTCAGCTGAGGTGCTTTGTCTTTTAGGCACGAGTCCAGTTACAGAAATTTAATACAACAGCTTCTTCGAGGGGTGGGAGAACTCTGTCAGAAGTAAAAACGAGTAGGAAGAAATGAAATACAGAATGGACTCCGACATACAGAGGGAAACAAGACCAAGCATATTTCAAATCAGGTGACTTGAAAAAAAATCACTTTAAATCATTGAATGCATTCCTAGAAAACCAGATGCCCAGTACAAGTTTGCTCTGACAGTATGAGACATTCATTTGCCTTTGAATTAGCAGAGATTTACAAATTTCTTTATGTTTGCTTAAATAGAACACAGTTGCTACAAAAAAGTTACATCACAATTTGGCCATGTGTCCTTTAGAGAGCTTGGGTGAACAAATTAAGAGATGCATTCAGAAATTGTACTTGAATTTGCAAAAATGTAGCTTAAATCAAGATTTCCCTCCATTCCCCTTCCCAAATAACATTGGGAAAGACAAATAACTTCCAAAACATTGCATCTTCTAGTTGGATACAGCTCATAAAGCCTTGACAAGCTGAGGAAGAGATATCACACAGTGCATCCCTAAAATAAGTAGCATGTATAGTCCACTGTACATACAGTGATATCCTAAAGTACAGTGGTGACAGCTACATTTTAAATTCACTTTGCTTACCTTTCACATTTCCCAAGTACTCTAGTCAGTTTTATTTACAGTATATATAAAAAAATCATTGATTTTTATAATTCAATACACAGGGTTAGGACCCAAGAGAATGCCACAGTAAGATGTTGACTTTTGCATGCTAAATGCAAGTGCACTTCACAATTCTGTTGTGTAACATTATTGTATTCACCTATAAATGTTAGTCCGTCCAAAACAGTGTTAAATTCCATTTTTTGCTTCATTGTTGTTTGTAGCCTGTTTCCTTTGAGCAATGAAAGGGTACATACACTTGTCTGCTCCCAAAAATCGGTACATGCATACAACTGCTTCAAAGGGCAGAATACTGTGAAAAAGAAGTTACAAAATTGTTAGAAGACAACATAAAACAAAGCCTCTGCTTACATCAAGTACTTGGTCTCCTTAGTAGCAACATAATAGCTATTGGAGAGACTTAAGACCTTAAAAGACTTATTTCACACAGATACTTGGAGAATTGAAATTCTGAAGACTGAACCACACAGGCAAGCAGAAAGAAGGAAGTTACATACTCCAGCTTCGACCAGATTTTCTGCTGGTTCTTCATAAGCAGTGTGATAACTTCTTCTAAAGAGGTGGAGGGGATGGCGGGGCATGGGGTAGGAGTAGGAAGGGCAGGGGCATCAGACAAAGTCTTCTAAAAGCAAAGCATCTGCTCAAAGCCACATAAGCAGAAGTCACCAGACATGTAAGATGTTCTTTAATGTGGGATTACTTTTAATGCCTTTCGTTGATGACCAGATGTCTAACAACCTTGACTTACGTTCTAAACTCAACCATCCATCCTCACAAAAAAAGGTCTAAAGTAAAGAGAGTAATTTCCTTTTTCCCCCTGCAGATAAAATTCCAACAGGTGACTATACGCTGGCTATACATTCTCCTCTCCTCCCCACATCCACAAACTATTACTTATGTTTCAAGTGTAGTACTCAGGGCCTCTCATGAAGGACTAAGACGGGATTTCCTCAGACCCTGGAAATAGTGGCAAACACTCATTCAGTGGAAAGCAGTGCACAGAACGATTACTGAAGCACTCAGAAGTAGATGTCACTGGCACAGGTGTCCTCGCTGCCAGTGGTACTGCTTGTGCTGAATCAACTGGTGGGTATTTGATTTAAGTGCTGCTGCCTGGGGCATGGATTATGCAGAAGCTTTGATCTTTCTTTTGGAAGTGAAAGTGTTGAACCAAGACAACCCAAGGGCCTTTGGTGCAACTATTGCTGCATAAGGCACTGTTTGTGCAGAGAGCACTGAAACATCTTCTGAGCTCCTGGTTGAAAAAGCTAGTTCTTAAAGATGCTGACAGTGGCCTTCATTTGTTGGCAGAAGAGACACATACATACTGTCTTCCAGGAAAGAGGTGAGTGGTAAAGGCTCCTGTAGTCTTTGGTGAGCCTGTGAGCATGAGAGACTTCAGGCAGAGGAGAACTACTACCTTGAGTGTGGAATGAAAATCACCAAGGTTCTCAGTTTCAACCATTACTTGCAGAAGGAAAATAAGACCATGCTGTATCTTAAAGGTTCCTCCTACATACTACAGATTTAAACCAAAAATACAGACAGCTGCAAAGCTGTTCTCTATAAACTGAATAGCAAGTGATGTTGCATCAGTGGAATTGAGCCAGTTCCTGTATTATCCTGCATCATTGAAATGTTAGCCTGGTTACAGATTATACAGAGTTCCCATCCAAAAACTGTACTGTGTTAGACAGAACAAAGGAGGCAATTCCTTTAAATAGCCCTTCCTCCAAACTTAGACTCTGAAAATTGATTTGGAATGTGCAAACTTTCAGTTTATCTACCATATCTGTGCAAGTCCTAGAGAATCTGCAGGAAAGGCCACCTACACACTGGTTCTAGAGACAAACTACAATAGATTCTTTTGCTGGAAGATGCCTCATGCCGCATTCCTAAAGCGGAACCCAAACAATGGAATAAAAGTCCATTGAAAAGAAAACAGGAATCTAAGGAGATGGAAGATACCAGAAGGATAAAACAAGGATGTATAATACATGGGATCTCAGTCTTAGAGTGTCCTGGTTTGGATTAGA
>WEIS01078287.1:18810-44064 GCA_013389965.1 Todus mexicanus | reverse complement strand
GTTTGTTTATTTATTTATTTAACACACCAGCTTTGAGTTACTGCTGTGCGTCTGATTTAATGGACTGGCTCACCATCCTGATGTTTGATATTGCAAAATCACGCTGGGTCTCTCTAGAAACAACTAAACCGTGTCTCATTTATTATATTAACTACTGCTGGGAACTGGCACTCGAACAGTTTATGAAAGGGATTATATGACGTAATTGCCTGCGATAGCAAGGGACCAAATTTCCAATCCTATGTGTTACAGATCCAGAAAGGCCTAAAAATACCATATGAAAAGTTAAAGCCTGTATGAAGTGCACAGAACCCATGAGCCAAAACTTATCCCCTGTACTACAGGACAGAAAAAGCAGTGGCATTTCTTATTATCTATACTGCCAGTAAGCCTGGGAGCCTATTTCTTGAAATAAGCCCCCGACATGCTAGATGCTGTGCAAACACAATAAAAACGCTCTTTTTCCCCAAAATCTTATAATTTCCTATAAGACGAGGAACAATGGGTGAATATAGGCAGATGAGTAATACAAGGAAACAATGAGACACACAGGGGGCTTGTGGCCAAATTTTTTTTTTCTAAGCCAGCACAGCAAAGGAGGGATTTTGTGCTCTGCTGCTGCGCAAGTCAGCTATGCACTGGGCCAGCTAATTGCAGACACAAGCACCACGATGTAGGGGAAGAGAATTACAAAACAAACGAGGGCTTCTTCTACATGCTTTACAGTGAAACTCTAACATCTTATATAAAACTCAAGAAAACGTAATTTCCTTTTCATTGGGTATCGATATCCTGTGTGTTTGTTTCTTATCATGGTACTGGGATGGATAATTGCAAGTTAAATTGAAAACAGCAAAGGCAAAAAAATCCCCACTTCATTCCCACATGGAAGATTCTATGTCACCAATGAATGGAGCTGAGCAAGTCACAGCGTCCTTTGCTATAATCACTGTCCTACTTTCCTGATGATCTTTGCAATTAATGTTAACTCTGTGGTCTCCATTACCACAAGATCGCAGAGATCCACCACTTATAGCACATTTACTCTTGTAACATCACCATGAGCTTGGGAAGTTGCCTTTTTTTTTTTGCCAGTGGGCTTCTGAGGCACAGAGACTTGCCCAAGGTCAAACTCAAGCTAATCGCAGAGTACAGAGGAAAATCCAACTCTCTTTGGTCTCAGTCTAATACTTTAATCACAGGATCGTATTTCTTCCTTGCTGTAAACATTATTTCAGATTAATGCCTGATTTATGCTCTGATTCTTCCCAGCATTTATGAACGTGCAAAGTTTTATTCACCTAAATCATCCCACTAGCCAAGAAGTTTGCCAGTACAGAGCCTTACTGGTGGCTAAAGGCATCAGAGGAAAAGTCTCTGGGGAAAGAGCTTCCTTTTAACTACACAGGAGACAGAATGGTATCCACACTCAGTTGTCTTGTTGAGAAATATCTCAATTATATAATTAAAAAGCCAAGAATGCATTTCTACCTGAAAGCCAAACTGTGATTTCCAAACTAACAGCTGTCCTTTTAATATTAAAGGCTATAATAGAGCAAGGGATCTGAATAAATTATTTTTATCTTTGCTTTTGCCAACACTAGGAGATGTCTTGTTGTTGCCAGAAATACACATAAACAGTTCTAACACAAACAACAAAGGAAATCTGTATGAAACTTATCATGAGCTACCTTAATTTAGCTTAACAGTAAGGCACGGAAATGTTTCTACAGCCTTTTATGTACAGTAAACACTGAAAAACTGTCTACATCTTTGTTTGAAATACCTTTATTGCCATTGGGAGAGTGCAACAGTTTCCACTGCTCTGCTATAGAACTAAGGAGCTGCAATCTACAATTCGTTTTTTCAATTATTAAGGTAGTAGCTACAAATTGTTTCCCTGTTTCAGATGTGACAGTCAGATCATGGGCTAACAAAGAAAGATCAGCAGTCTGGGACTCATCCATTTCAGAATAAAAGTGGTCAGTTTTTTTCTCAAAATGTTTCTCAAGAAAAATGTTTCCATTAAGAAAAAAATTGGTTTCTGATTTAAAAGAATCATCTATTTATTTGAACATTATTCTTTTTGGATTATTCTGCGAAACTAGGATTAGATCGCAATATATCATTGTTTCATGACAGCCATAGGAAGAAATATTTTAACTACAGAGAGGCTATTTTGATCTTTATTAAGCAGAAATTGCCTGTAAGGATTTCAAACATAAAATGTGACATATGAGCTATGGGGCTTAATATGTTTTGGAATAATGTTAAAAATTCAAAAAAACCCAATAAATTCTTAATAGAGCTTCAAACCTCTAAAATGGAATTTAAAATGTCATCAGAATTTCATTTTTTCAGTTTTCCATTTTTAAAGGAATCCTAGAAATCATGTTTCTTGCAAACGGGAAAGGAAAACTTTAAAAATGTAAATATTTCATGCAAAATGGAAACTGTGAATTATTTTTCTTAACTACCTCAGATATAGGTTAAAAGAGACACATATATTATAATTTTGAAACCCTGTACTTCGTAGCAATTACTACGAGACCTAACTTTACCATTTCTGTTCTGATTCCTTCCTTTCTCTATGAGCTCAGCCAGCTCACTTTATCTATGACTTCCAAGAGCTTCATCCCACAGCATCCCCAGCACAAACCTCACAGGATCGTACACATCTTAAAGCTATGTGACAACCAGAGGAGCATCTGGGCTCTGCTTCCTTTGATTTTACAAACTAGCAAGTGAGTTCTCACACAGGACAGAAACCCAAACATGTCTGAATACAGCAGCCTGATCTCTGCTGCCATGTACGTCCAGGTAAAATTTTGCCCCTCATCTGAGTTCAGATGATTCTTTAATAAATTTATGCCAAGACTTTTCTTTATGGGAATCACAGGCACTGGTTCTCATTTATGCTTAGACCACAATGTACTATCCATACAGGAATGTTCCCACCTACTTTCAGCTTTCCCTTCCATGTGTTACTACAAATTAGTTGGGCAGTAGGACCTATCTCTAGGCTCTCAATGACTTCAGCCAGGATTTGTTCCAATAAAATCAGCAGAGATGATGTTAGCTGCGGTGGAAGAAGGCATTTTCAAAGCAAAAAGATCATGTTCATTCACTTACGTTTCATGAGTCCCGAAAAAGAAGATGGGGTATTTATTTGCTGGAGGCTTCACGGCTCCTTCAGGGAGTTCATCAATCTGCGAGACAGAAATGGAAAAAGGATTACTCCCAAATGTGGTGTCCTTTGTCCAAGAATCCCGACCAAGCCATGGAAGTGCTAGTGCAGGTATCCTGCAGCCCTGGGAGGTCTCGCTTTGTGCTGGGGCGGGGAAGGGAAGACAGCTGCTGATTTTTCAGGCAGGCAGGTCATACAAAGTCAGCATATGACAGAAGCACTACTGGGAGATGACAGAAGACTAAGGCGCAGACAAAAAAGTTTTAACAATTTCATGGGCATTATAATACACAAAGGCAATAAAATCAAGTCTGTTTAATTCAAGTGTTAACTTCAGATGCTGCCTCATCAAAGGCACCAAAGCCCAGAGGGTTATCCTGTCTGTCTCACACAGCCACCTAAATAACTTCTGCAGCAAATGGGGAACAGATGGTATTTCGGAGACTCTGAAGCCAGAAAACTGGACAACCTCCCATCGGTGCTTCCTGGTGGAGATGGTGGTATGCAGTGTAAAAGACATAACACACACCAGGCATGAGGGCCTGGGACTCTCCTTCCCCTGCAGCATCCTAATAACTGCTTTGGGTCACCACTCCCCTCTGTACTCCATCTCTTCTTTCAGATTTTATCCCTGGCCTCGTATTTCTCAAAGTACAGCTGCAGAGCAGCTAAGGCAGGGATGCTCAGAGTGCTCTCCTGAGATATAGCCAGGATTGGGACAAACCACTGAGGCTGAGCTGTCCCTACATCCCATCTTCTGATGTCCAAGTGAGAGCACTGGTCACAAGGACAGAGGTTAGGTCCATGACTTACTCTTGTCCATATGCAATTTTTCAGTCCTCTGCAACAGAAATAGGAGTCCAGGTGCCTGCCCGCATAAACCAGAAACACAGCACAGCTTTAAATAAGATTTAAGTGCCTGCTTTCCCAGAAATGGCACTTCTGACCATATGCGGGTGTCTAAAATAAAGTGTCCAGAGAATTCTCTGGCTAAGGAGGAGCCTAATGACTCTAGATATCTACAGGGCAACCCCAGAGAGCAGGCAGAATGGTTTGCTGCCTGGATCTTAGGCAACTTAATCTCAACATAAGCATACTGAATCCCATCAAATGTCACTGGAACTGAAAGCAAAGTGTTGACATACCAATGCTATATGAAATCTGCTCCTCAGCAGAGCCTGGTGATGGAACCTGCATGTTTTCACTCAGGAGGCCAGGCCCACATGTGCTTTCCTTCTCTTTTCCTGACGAAGGATCTCAAACACTGAATTCTTGTTGATTAATAAACACCAGATTGTTTTCAAAGATGTTCTCTTTCACTGTAAAGCATCTGCTGGCTATGTAGCTCTCAAAGGAGTATGAGGTTTTATAAGAATGCAAGTCCTTTTGGTCTTTATGCAAGGACACCCGTTGGGGACAAAGAAACCAGAACCATATGTGGAGCTGTAACATCACAGGACTCCTTTCTGCAAAAGAAATGGATACCTATCTTTTAGGTCTCAGTGGAACGTTCCCTGAAGCTATACCTGATATAACCAAACCATTCCCTGCCTCCTTTCTGCAGCACAACTCAGGGATGTGGGTGGTGGGGCTCTGGCACGCTGGGCTACGTGTCACCGTGCACTCACTGCCCAGCATGGTCTGGAGGAGACAATCTGTGATGGGCAGAGGTGTCACGCATCATGTGGGCACAGAAATTCCCCAACTTCTCTTCCTTAACAAAGCCAATGCGTTGATAAGTAAAAGGGGAATCTACAATAGGTTAAGTGCACATAGAAGGAAGATACACACTGGTGGAAGACGGAAGTGTGCATTCAGTTTTCGCTCAGCTGTGTAAGAAGAAACTGAAATGACATGACAGGCTGTTCAGTGTCCTCTTCATCACCAGGAACACACAGAGGAGAGACTGCCAAAGATATTTTTTCAGAACTCGTTATTTTCTGACATTAACTATTTGGTTGTAAGTAAGTGCCCATAACGTGGTTATTTGCTTACTATTTCATGATTTAAATACAGGTATTGGACTGTAACAGTGTTGAAAAGAACTGCAGGGGAAAAACACTGAAACTCTACAAACTGATAGCAAGTCAGGGACATAGTATGTCCCACTCGGCAACATGTTTTATGCCTCCTTAAAGATGCAAGTATCTACCCATCAGACAAAAAAAAAGCAGCTTATCAAGTATAGGGCAATATACCTCAACTGTCTGGATGCCACAGCCATGTTCCTCTTTATTGCAACAAGGAAGATGTCCAGAGAGATACTAGACCTCAGAAAAATGTGGACTCCCACAACTGAGACAAACAATCTCTGCTGGGACTTGAGTGCGAATCTCATTTGTCCACTCGAAACACGGTGCCAGCTCTGGGCTGCATTACAGAACAGCACAGTCCAGTTACTGTCTCAGCCCTTTAAGAATTTCTCATGAAATAAAGTGAACAGCTGTAAATGATCAGTAAAGTGGGGAGGAATGAAGACATGCTTAGTAGGGAACACTGATCAGAAGGGAATGGGGATCTTACATCACACAACGTGCTATGCTCCAGAGCAGCGAGGATCTTCTCCTAAGCAACATCCCAAGTAGAGTTAAGCCTCCTGTCATATTCCCAGCCCTTTATGCTGTTAGCTCAGGAGCAGCACCAAATCGCCAAAGGACAGCACGCACATCTGTCATGCAGCTCACCTGCTCCCCATTTCATGGCATATTTCTTTACTCATCCGAGTATCCCCTCTGACTATGTATCATCACAGGAAACCATAAAAAAGCTTTTCATAGCTTTTGAAAGTTGGCATACACATACAAACACATGCAGCATAAATCTGCACTAAACAGCTCAAGGAGAGACTGTTAATGCTCCCGCTCTAACATTTCACTGTGCAGCTGAGGTCAAGACTTTTCCTGCCTTCCCTGATTTTGCTGTGAGCTCCCCAGCTCTCAGGCTTATGTACTGTAATGAGGTTGAACATGAAGTGACAGTGCTATCTCATGGCCATTTAACTCTGGCAAAAACTCTGGGGAATTCAGTGAAGGGTGAGACCCTTTCTGCCATTAGGAAACATCTCATCTCTTTTTCCCTGTTTCATGTGAATCTCTGCATTAGAGATGGTGAGAAGAGAGCTTTGTACACTCCATCCATTCCCAGCAAAACCACCTCAGCCCTCTGCGAATGCTTATTTAGCTGCAGAACAACCCCAGTGCTCCTTGACAATTGCTGTTTTGTAGCAGCAGAAAGCAAGCAGTGCAAGCCTCCATACTGCAGCAGCTTGCTGCCGCCGCACTCACTCACAATTTATTCCCATCCTACAAGATGTTTTCATTAAATATGCTGAAGATTTGGATTTGATATTTTTCCCCATATCAGCAAGATCAAAGACAGAGAGGGAGGGAAAGCGGGAGAGGGAGGGAGGGAGGCAGAGCGAGCGAGCGCGTGAGCACAAGAGCAAGAAAAGCATCACTGCTTCGAACCAGGAACAAAAGAGATAAGTGCACCCATACTAGGACACAGTGTTGTAGTCACAGAAACCTCGCTAATGACTAAAGCATCTGTCTATCAGAGAGCCAGACTGCGACTGCATTTTGCTCCTGTAAGGAAACAAACAGATTCTAAAGTGCCTGTTATAATCTGCAACCAAACGGGAGATCCATCCCCTCCCGAACCAGAGCAGGCAGCAGGCTGGCGCTTGCTGCCACAGAAATCAGGAGAGCAGCGCATGGCGTGCAAATCTGATACGCGCATCAGCAACATCATGGGCAGCCGCTTCAATTATGGCTAGAATTAAAGCAGGTGGTTTCAGATTTCGAGTTTTATCCCCTTTGCTCCCGTTGCTGTCATCTGCTTAATGAATAACAATTGCTTTCTTTTTGCACGACCTCAGCAGAGCTGCACTTCCCGGCATTTGTTTGCCAACCAAGCAGCAGAGCTTTAAAGACGTAACTGTGCTTTTTTTCTCGGTAACCAAAAGCCAGGCTTCCAGGGTCAGGAACACTGAACAGAAAATTCAGCCTGGACCTCTCAAACCAGAGCAGGGCTTTATCAAATGGTGTTGCTAGGGACTACCAATGTGCAAGCAAGAAATCTGTCTCCTTACATTGTAGTTTACAGGAAAGGATGTATATGCAGCCCAAATATTTTGCTCTCAGTGGTGGTGAGTAATTGCCAATTTCTCAGGCAGTATTTCCAGCTGGTTCTCCCGGGCTGGGTTTGGCAGTACTCACACTGCAACACTTTCCTCCCAGTTGCCACGAGGTTAGGGACCCCAGGGGAGAGAGGCACTGGCTGGGTGGGTTGGACTGGAGCTGCAGAGCTGTAGCCGCAGAGCTCCCCTCCGAGAACAACAGTGGCTCCCAGAAGCACAAATCATCCCCATGCCTGCCTGTGGGATAACGTGGCATATTCCAGACAGGCGGAGGAGCTCCCTGGGAGGGCTGGTGCAGAACCAAAGGAAGCCGCATCCCCCTCCCGGGTGTTCTGCTCTGCAGAGCTCTACATTCCCTGCAAAATGGGAAACGTGTCTCTGAGACACAGAGAAAACGGCAAGCTTTGTCTCTCCAATTGGCTATGTAAAGCAGCTTTCTGTGGAGGTTTACGTTATTGCAGCAGTCAAGAAAGGGGCAGTTCTGCCCATCAAGGCGGAAGGGCATTCCAGATGCGTCTCCTTCCACTTGGAGGGACAGCAGGTGTCATGTTGTATGGTTATCACAAAATCTCTGTGCTGTGGATAAGCTGCTGCTCAGAAGCAGGAATTCCAGGCTGTCAGGGTGGCTTTTGAACCAGACTCTACTCCGTTGCATTCCAACAGAATTTTACGCTGCAAAAAAATAAAAGGTATTATGCAAAAATATCTATCAGGTCCACATGTACAGACAAGAAAGCTCTACCTTCAGCATGCAGAGATGCTGATGTGGGCATTGAAACCGCAAGAACGAGTCCTTTTATTTTGCAAAAAGAGGGAATTAAAACTGCAGAGCAGTAATCTCCGATTGTTTTGACATACTGTAAATGCCTTTGATTGGCAAAAGCACACAGAGGCATTGCAGAGATCAGTATCTCCCACCGAAATCCCTGGAGTCGCTGCACAGCAGTCGAGCAAAGGCATACAGTATTTTTGCTGGAAAGTGCTTCAAGTTGCTTATTATTGTCCAACACATGCAAACAGCTTGATCTTTTGCAGTTAGCTTATTAGCAAAACTCTAGATGGATAAAAGCAGTACTTTTCAAAATCCATTACTAAAATAGGATATTTTACTTTTCTACAACTGTTTTATTCAGATGGATTTAATATGCTTTTTAATAGCTAATGCTGCTGGGAGTCAGCAGCATGGCAGGATCTTTTCTAAACTATTATTTAAAATACTGTTCTGTAAAATGTAAAATATTTTTTTTTCCCAGAGGATCCTAAAATGTTTAAAAAAAAAAAAAAGAAAAAATCTCCAACCTCCTTCAAGCTAAAAAACTGTGACTCAAATTCTGAAGTACTTAAATTTAACTAAATCCAACTAAAGCTTACTGGAGACTGCCAAATTTTTCTCCCATTTATCAGGACTATGTGGTATTTGAAGCAGAGCACAGCTCCTTCCCTGATGTACATCACATACTAGAACTCCTAGTGTGGAACGCTGGCATATGCACTTTTTCACCCATTAAAAAAGATAACCCTGTGAAGGGTGAGACTAGAAGCAGAATCCAGCTTTATAAGGTGCAACTGCACAGCTATAAAAGTAAAAAAATTAAAAAAGTTTCTGGGCATGGAAGAGTGCCACCAGCAAAAACAAAAAGCAAAACAAGATTAAAAACAGCAGAGCATACTTTTGAGTACTGCTGAAAATGGCTGAAGGGTATCCTGCAGACAGCCAGAAATGACAATATAAAGACATCAATCCTCCTTTTTTTCTGTGCATGCTCAGGACCTCGACGAGATAGAAGACAATGAAGGGTTAGTTGGAGTCCAAACAATGCTGGCAGGCAATGTCTCACTAGGAAAGATCAGCAGTCTTGCAGCTGAGTTCAGCCCCTTTACATCCCTAATTAGCAGCATATTTTTAAGACAGAAAGTTGAAATACACTTTCTGCAGAGCTGCTTTAATCTTCAATATGAAAATGGGGCCACAGCTTAGTTCTGCGTGACTGGTATCTATATGCATGACTTTGTAGATAACAGATCTATTCATGTGATTCAAGTCCTCTCTGTGCTTTCTTCAGTGGCTGGTGGACAGAAGGCTGTCAGAGGGGGAGACTCGGGGGATACAAAGACTGGTCCCATCTCTGCCACTGGCCTCTGCGATGACCTTGGCCACATCACTGCATCTCCTTCAGTCTTACTTTTACACGGGGACTATGGTGCTGCTTTCCTTATAAAGCACTTGAGGTCCACTGCTCAGAGGAGAGGTATTACTAATAGCAAACACTCCCAGCTCTGTCAGAGGAAGATTTCAGGTTACCAAACTGCAATTCTTCCAGTGAGCACACCCCAAAGTTAGACTGCTGCAGAAATACTCCATTTTCTCCAAATGAAGTGTTTTCCTGTGACGGTGAGTGAAGCAATGGTGCTATCACTCAGATTTTTTTTTTCCCTTCCTTTATTCCCTAAGGAAAGGAACGGATGTGATCACACTGTTTCCAGTCTGACTCTTACCTGCAATAACTCGGGTACACATCAGACAGTTTTGCCAAACCAGACGAAACGAGAAAGGTCAGAGAGATATTAAGCTTCCCCATGTTATGTGATCAATAGGCTATCCATCAGAAGACGGACAGACAAGTAGTCCATATGCTGAGAGACAGCTTGCAATGCAGGCTCAACCAAAACATCAGACAACAGGGAAGCCACATAAAGGCAAGCCAGAGAAAAATAAACTTCTTAAGTTTCATGGCTACAAAATTGTTTTTTATTTGTGGATGGGTGGGGAGAGGTTGTTAATTTTCAACAAATATTGCCAGCTCTGAGGCATTTTTTGTTTATTTCTCTTCCCTTTAAGCACAGTGAAGCTTGATTCTCCTTTGTCTGAATTATTTCTTAGATATCAAAAGTACTGTTTGCAAGGTACACCCACTTCAGAAACCACAGTGAGCCCACTAGTACCAAATGAAAGCAGGTTCTGATGACAAAATATGGTTATCCTACTTTATTACAAATATTTTTGTCTTCACACATAAAAGTGTGTAAGAAATGCACATAAAAAATGTGTTTGGAGGACACAGAACAACACAGCAAATGAAAACTAATTAACCAGTCAAGACATCAACAAATAGGGACCGCACATTCACAAGCACTGTACTTCTCTCCTGTAACTCTCTTCTCATAAGCCAAAAGGACATGAAAAGTCCTATCATCTTCCTCCTCAAAGTGCTCAGATAAACCCTGCCACTTTCTGTTACCACATTTGCTAGAAAGAGTGAATGAATAGTATAAGAACTCCTTAGACTGAGGAATATATTTCTGCCTTCTGATGTTTACACTAGAATTTTACAATTTCATTGATTTTGTTTAAGGAAAAAATGTTATATTCATGAGATAGGATTTTTTGGACAGTCAACTCGATCAAAACCTTTTCAATCAGATGCAGTCTGCCCAGAGCACTGACATTTGGTCAAATGCGCACAACTAAATTTCATGCTCCAGGTTCATCTGTTCCACATATCCAAAGCTCCATATTCCACTGTTCAAGCTTTTATTAGAAGTAGTGTTGCTAGTCCTTATACTCCTAGTGGCACGCTTCAAGCCAAAAGGTAAGCAAATTTCTGGAAGATTGCAGTCTCCTAGACTTGCCTGGCTTAATTTACTATTTCTTTTCCAATGTAATTTACTTCCCCCAGAAGTCAGTTAAAAAACATTGGACTGGTGCAGTATTTCCAAACCGAAGAATATCGAGTGTCCCTGTGCAATATTTGGTCCAGCTCCCACAAAGCACACACAACCTTGTTGACACTACAGCTCACAGCTAAAATTGGTTTGAATAAGGAAGGGTGATCGATGGAGACTCCAGGTCCTGGAATATGAGCCTCCAGTTTGTGTCAGGTTGGACACAAACATACTGGAAACAAAGAAGGGAACAACCTGCTTCACTTGCAGCCCACGGGCTCCTGCTAGGGAGGATTCAAGCCTGACACTCTGGAGGTTGCAACTATCATCTGGACCTTTGGGTGCAGAAAAGCTTCCTGCTTGTCTCCTCTGTGACCTGTTTTGTTACTGTCAGCTGCAGCTAAGGAGTATAGCGTCAGGGGAATGAAACACTCCTTGTCACTGAACAAGTGCCTGCCTAGAAAAAACACTTACTGTTACATGGGAAAAGAACATAAAATCTTTATCCCTGAAAAGCACAGAACACTTCTAGTGTCCTGCAACCCTCTGAGGCTTGGGTGAAGCAGTAAAGATGAGACTATGTGAACGTCCTGAGCAGTCCTCTGGAGGGAATGGAGACACAGCTAAGCATGTATTTGTTTTCATTATGTTGCTCTCTGTGGACCCACAGACCAATAAAGACTCATGGTCTTAAATACCTGAGTGGGTGTTGACACCAGAATATCTATTCGCAGGACTTAAGCAACTACTTCAAAACATAAATTTCTGTTTCCCAGAATCATGAACTAATTTATTTATTACCTACCCACCCTTTTGCAGGCACGGGCAGCTTTCTGATTTCCACACCATGCACAGGGATCTTCTGCAGGCACTAAATATGCTGGAGGTCCCTCCTGGACAGACACCACCTCCTGGCACTGAGGACTGCAGAAGCACAGGCATGTCCAGAGCTCTGAATCACAGCACTTGGAGTGCTCACATGAAGGTGGGACTCTACAGCAGGGAGGAGGCCTCGGTCCAAATTTTGGGGCTATGGGAGAAGGGTAATCACCGACATCACCGGTACACAGGCCAAGTATTTTGTTGTGCTGCAAGTAACACATACAATAACATGTATGCAACCTGGAGAGAATGGGAAGCTATGAAATCTAATTACAAAGCCAGTGAAATGGAGTGACTTGCTATAACTTTTCAAAGGCAGGTTTTCCTATTTGCTGATAAACTTCAAACTCATACCTGCAGAAGAGCTCTGTGTCTGTAGCAAGCCTAGGGTCACTATAAACCTAAGGACTGTCTGTAAATAATTGTTTCCAATTGTTTCCACAGCCTTAGCCAGCATCTATGGTACAAAACAACCAATTAAACCAGCAGACTATGTTTCTAAGGTGGAACTTATGCCTGTGTCATCTGGGTTGCTAAAACCATGGAATAAAAAGAGATTTGTGGAGTCACAGTGGTCTCTGTGCAGCACTTGGACCCAGCTGTGGTATTTCTATGGGTTTGCTTTCAATCTCTGCTCAGATTTCTAGGAGCTGTCATTACAGTGTCAAATACCTTCTTTGCAAAGTCCCTCAGTCTAGGTTAAACTCTCAGGAATTTTAATCTCTCTGCCTAAAGAGACAGAATGAGTTTTTCCAAGCCAAGTCATACTCCTCCCCACCTGCCTGTTTTTCTGCTTCCAAAACCTCAGAAAGCGAGTTTTCACTTAGTTTTGACAAAAAATATATATAATGTTGTTGAAATTCACTTAGATAGTCCCTAAAAGATTAACAGCCTCATTTATCGAAATGACCATTTTCCTCCAAAAAAAAAAAAAGAAAAGAAAAAAAAGATCTCAAGCAGCAGCTTGCAGGAATGAAACCCTTTGTATAAAAACATACAAAGCACTCCATTATGTACATGCAGACCTACAAACTTAAATCCTCATTACTAAACCATGTTAGAAAAGAATTACTCAAACAAAATCAGAAAAACATGAAAGACAAAAAGATGCATTTTTAGAGATGTAAGTGGCATTGATTTCAGAGATGAGATTAATACATCACTATAGTAGCAGCCAGACCTGCTAGGGTGGCGTGCCCATAATTCTAAAAAGTATATTTGACATCGCAAACACTAAATAAGTTTTAAGCATGTGAGTACTCACTTTTCAATAATCACGGGCTTGAGGTTACCTACATGTTTATATACTTGTAGGATTAAGAGTTAGTTTATAACATCCTTTCTTTCCATCAGGTTAATTTGAATGTGTATGAGGTATGTTTCACTACCTTGTGTTACTTTCAAACAGCCTCTCTGAATATGGTGTTTCCATGAACACCAGTTATTGACAAAACCCAGTGACTCAGCTGCAGTTATGTTACAGAAGTCCGTAAGTTTACTCCAGAATCTGCGTTCTTCCAAAAGTCTCTGTTTTGCTCTAACTTTCCTTCTCTAAACAATACCAAGGGCTTCTGGCCAGTGCTCTCTCATTTCTGTATCGGACTTGGAGGGGTAATCAGAAGAGTCATTTTAAAGGAATGATGATTTTAAAAGGATACAGGCTGTCAAGGGACAAATTATACGTGTGGAACTGTAATAGCTGTTTTCCCGCATACATTAATATTAAATTTTTAAAACACTCTGTACCTCTGAATCAGGAATGGCATCCATACTAAGCATGGGAGCTCAGCACTCTCCCTTGGCAGCTCAGTAAAAAACCATGGTTTAAATCGGGTTACCATTTTGTTTTAAGAAGCAACTGTACAGAAACAGTGTATTATTCTGACTCACATTGTGCAAATAACTGGGGAAAGGCAATTACAGATAAAAGGGAGCTTGGTTAGTGAGACACATATCTGGAACTAGGAAGGGCATTAATGAATGCTGCACATATGAATTTATCCTGCAATCCAGATACACTGTTTATATACACCTCATACAAATCACCAAAATCCAACCAAAAGTCTTTCAGTCAGTATTCAAAATTCTAAGTGTCACTTCCCTTTACTTTTCAACGCACTGGTGATGACACATGACGTGTCCAAACCACGCTCCGCAACCAAAGAGTTTTACCTCACACTGCTTTAATTGTCAAAATCGCCAATTCAGTCTCTCATGCAGCATTCACGATGGTGTCCTTTTGAATAAATCTGCCTTGGAGACAACCCCGACACCCCCATTATTGTATCAGCTCAACTGTGCTGCTGACATTTGACAAACAAGCAAACCAACACCTTCATCTAGCAGCAAATGTTTCAGAAAAAGTATAAACTTCTCATTAAAATATTGTTCCCCTTGCTCCCACATCTGCTAAAGAAGCTGCGGTTTCTTCTTAACATATTGCCACTAAAATCTTTATTATTATGGGCTTCTAGAAACTTAACAGCTAGAGGCTTGATCCTGCAAGCACAGCTGGGCATAGTTTGGCAGCACAAACAAAGCCATTGTCTTCGTATGATCAGATCCCATCCAGCACAATAACACGGCAATTATATACGCAGGTGAACCCATTCATTTGTAAGGCAGGAGATGGCATAAAACATCTTCCAAAAGATAAGGAGAAAACATTCACAGCATTTTAATGCTGACGAGCCCTGTCGGACAAATGAGTCTTCTCTAATCTGTTCTTATCTTTTAACAAGAAATTCTTGTCATTTTACCAGAAGTACCCATTCAAAAAATCTGCTCAGAAAACTGACCCACTCCCTTAACAACAATAAAAAGCTTCAAAGCTGAGTCTCTCAAAAAAACGCAAAGAAAGCAAAGTATTAACAGATAGAACAAGCTTACTACTGGTGATACGTCTTCGCAGAAATCAAAATTCTAACCACAAGGCTTAGTAACTTTACGTTACCTTCTTCTAAAAGCTGTGCTAGAAACACTGACCATGGCAAGGAAAAATAAAGTTTGCACAAGAGGAAGCTTTTGAAAAAAGAACTCCTGATAAAAAGCAGCAGAAGGAGTACCTGAAAATATGAACATATGCGAGTCACCTGATCCAGACACCATATGAAAAGAATTATCTGTTGTGTTTGCTGCACCACTAATATCTTTCAAAAGCCCTGGTATTTGGAGAGGCACTGCAGTGAGGAATGTCTTTTTTTTTTTTTCTTTTTTTAAGATGAACATTTGCCTTCTCCCTTAGGCTGTGGTCCTACTTTATGTTTCTACAGGCACAGCAGCACACATGTAAGTAGTTTTATTGAAATCAAGGAAGCTTTATACAGTCAAACTCATTCACTTCCTTTGGGACATGGTCTTTAGAGAGCAAACAGGGCAGGTATCATCCTCCTGACGCCATTCCATAACAACCAGGCCAGCAAGGCTCCAGCCCTGTGTCGGGCTTCTCCTAGAACACATGAAATGCCCAGGCTCATGCCTGCTGGAGGAGAGTGAAACCCAAGAGTAATAGCACACTGCTAAGAACAGAGGGACCTTGATTCTGCAAGCATTTCCACATGTGGTTAATCCTGAATGAATGCTACCTAATTGGATTGCAGATAATAGTGTCTGAGGAAATCCTTACAGAAATACAAATTTGCAGTGGCTCAGATGGAAACACTGACATCTGGGCTGAAAACCAACTAGCAACTAATTAGTTTAAGGAAAAGATGACAAAGATGCCACTACAGTAGGGCACAGTGTCTGGCATGAGATGCCTTGCTTAGGTGTACTCCCTGCCAGGATCTGCCTCACTTAACACCTTCCTCCACATTCTAGAAGAGGCACCTGGGACAACACGCTGGCTTTTTCTGCAGCTATTAAGACAAAGATAGTCTTTTGTGCTCATAGGTTTTATGTATAAACATGCAGTCACTTCACTACACCCAGTGACGGTAAAACTAGCATGACAGCTGACTCACAGAGTCCTGGATCTGTGAGAAATACGAGCTGCAAGTAAACCAAAAATTAGTTTGCAAAAGGAAAAAGCTAAGACGTCTGGGAAAAAGAACTGGCAATATAAGAGAGAGAAAGCTGGAAGCAGCAATACTACAGGAAACCAATAGTGGACCACAAGTTACATTTGAACAACCTGTGTGCTGCAAAGGTCAGGGCAACACACAGAAATCCCCATATGCAAACACACATCCTGCCAGAGAGCCTGCACACAACCCTCACGGGCTGCAACCGCACCCAGGAAAATTATTTTGGCCCTGTGCAGGACATGGCTGTACAGGCTGCTAACAAGCTGGAGGAAGGTAAAGAAAAATACACAATGTCAACTTACACAGCAAAAAGCCATCAGTGGGGCTGGAGGGATTGATGGATAATAAATCATATCCCAAAGAAGGAAGGCAGGCCTCACTTCTGCTGTGGGGTGCAAATCACACCCCTCCACGCCTGCTGGCTCTGGAGTCCCCCTCAGCCACTGTGCTTGGGTGGTCTCTGCATAAGCAGTAGGAAAAAGAAAGGGAAAACTTGAAAGGAGAAAGGACACGAACCTCCTTTTGAGGCACAATGCTGTGCCTTCTGGCATCGCTTTAAGCTGTTTTGTCAGGATGGCCAACTTGCAGTACGTGCTAGTCCCAACACCTCTCCATCAGGGCCTTCCTTCCTTCCCCTCATCCCACAGCTGCTGCAACAGGAAGACACTGACATGTGCCATAGAAAAGATGAACCGCTAAGTGTCCTACATCTAAAGTTTTCCCAAAGGATACATGGAGGAGGAGCTGGAGGAACTGCCTCCCAGTTACCAAACAACAGGTTAGGGACTAGGGTAGCAGCCAGGAGCAAAGACCTGGATTCTTGTTTCCTTCATGAGGAGGAGATCTCAGCTGAAGAAGATATCCCATCCTTCAGGAATTTAAAGATAGGGTTCACAGTACCCCTTTCATGGAGGCCTCAACACTGTAAAATGTAAAATTTGTAGAGCCAAAGAAAAGCTAGGAAGAAAGAGCTGCTCATATCCAGTGACTTTCTATGCAAAACACAAAAACATCTCAAGACAAGGACAGCAACTCATAAATGGTTTTAGCACCTACTGCATTTGCTCCTCTAGCTGTACTTTCCTGGTTTGCCCACCTGGACTGCATCTCCAGACTGATGTTACATAATCTCTGTAAGGTCACTCCCTATGTTATTACTAAGTTTCAATCTGTGCTTATATTTAGTACATTCAGTAACCCAGCCCGATACAGGATTGATTCCCGGAAAGGGTTTGCTTTATTGTGCTATTGTGTCTCGAGCTCTCCCAGACTTAAAAGTTTCTTTTACTCACTGCCTCAGTGGGGTTTTTCTTTCTGTGTCACAAGTGGCTTCACAGGTAGGTGCTTTCCAAGCCCAAGGACTTTAAAGGCTGACACACTGTTCCCTAGTTGACATCGGTGACACCACAGTGAGGTCCCTGCAGTCTGGAATTGTTTTCCTTCCTCCCTGGCCCTACTTACTCTGCTGTATGTAGGATGCTTTGTTAACTCATGGTCTTCAAGAAATTCCTTGGTGTATGATATTCCTTGCCCTGTTTTTCCTCATTTGCTACATGATGTCTTCTATTCAAGTAGCCAAACCAGAGCTGGCAAACAGCCTCTCTTGGTCTTTCACACACTGCTGCAAGGCAAAATAAACAGTTTTTGCAGTTTGCATTTTCGGGGCTCCAGATGTATGCTAATTATCCTTTCAGTCTGCTAAGGGAAAACTGAAAGAGGTTTACATGTACTTTTCTAAGGCAGAGACCAAAGCCTAAGGACATCTCTCCTTTCTAATGATGAGCTTTGTGCTACCCAGAACACAGTACATCATCTCCTCCCTTTATGTTGACTCTGACGGCATTTTCAGATTTCAGCAGGGCTTGAGAAAGAGACCAGGAGACAAAGATTAAATCCTTCTGAAATTCAAGAACATTATGTGTCTTTCTGAAGTAGCAATGATGCCAAGGACAACATTTGTGTTGACCTGAGACCATCTGAAGGATGGGGAACTTCGGAATGGGGCAACAGGAACTACATCATAACATGGGAAGTTTATTGTTTTATTAAGATGCTGCAGTATTACTTAAATTTGTTACCTTCCTTTTGGTTTCTATGACAATAGAAAATGAATATAAACAAACAAAACCAACTCCAAAGCCAGGTCTCATATATCCTTCAGGTAAAAGTATTATCAAGACTGTCATGTCCAACAGTCTGAGCAGAAGAAAGGAAAACTGGAAATGAATCTGTAGTTTATTTCCAGTTTCTGTATCAGGTTTGGAACTGGCTGTCACAAAAATGAATGAAACAATCTCAGATGTGCGAAGCCAGTAACACAGAGACCTTCCCAAGAGAAGGAAGCAAGGATCTGGTTCCTTCTTCTGAGTTTTAGAAGCTTTACCTCATGATACTCACTTGTTTGCCAAATATTTCTTGGAATCTTTCAAATAACTGTTCATTCTGTTGTGCTTCAGCCAAACTACTGGGCCCTTCTCTGTTGACGCTGCCTCTGTTGGAAGCCAGAGTCCAGTGATGTGCTACCACAGCAATGTGCTACACCTGGGTTTGGAGCACCTCTCTTTTCTGCAGGAGCGTATATAGCTATGCGCAGCACACGTATGTGCATACACACACATACACACCCATGGTACCTGTACCATGAAACAGATGACACAGAGGGGCTTGAAAAGTACCAAGGAACCTAAAGATACAGCAAAGCACTTACGTTCAGCTAACTCCTAACACCTTAAAAAGCTGGCTCCACCACCTCTTCCTGCCTGCTCCACACAGGCTACTTTCCAGTGTTTGTTGCTATATTTATCCCTCGAATTACAGTATTACTGAGAGGCCTCAGGCAGACTGGTTCTCCGTTACGCCTCTCAAGCATACATGGGAAAGGTCTTTACTGCTCAGACAACATCATTTCAAACAGTTAAAATGTCCAAGCTCTCGACGTTGTCATCACTTCTCCAGCATTATCAGGAAATCCTTTCATCTATGCTCAAATGACAATTGTGTATACTTACTGTCAGCAATCACTTGCTCACAAGATTTTTATTACCCTAAATGCAGGAAGACTTGTTAATACATTATTATGATGGGGAAATCAGCAAATGAAGAGTTAAGATTGAAAACTCAACTTTCATTTTGCCAAGGTCCTAAAAGGTTCTTTACACAACAATAAAATGAAGAGATCTGTCAATTAACATAACGGAAACTAACATTTCTCATATCTTTTTGCAGTAGGAACATAGAAATTGACTTAACAGACTACGGATTTCACTGAATGGGACACCCTCTCTTTGGACAACATATATCCAATGATTTCCTTGAGATTAGTTGATGAAAACTATTCAGAGGCTTCCAAATGACAAGGAAAAATATCTAACAGAACCTCTGTACAGTATGGCTATGAAAAAAACTTTAATTGCTTACTGCCTCCAAACTTCTGAGACAACTGTCTTCGTTCTGGGTTAGCTTCATTTGGACTCAAATCATGACACCGCAGGATAAAATGTATTCATCTATTGTCATTCACACAAAAAGATCGCTTGCGCATTTGGGGCTAGTTATTTAAAGCAATTAGAGAAAAAGAAACAAAAAATACAACCCAACACAAGAGATTTAAAGAACGGAATTTTAAAGAAGTTTTCCCAAATATCCCTGCTGTGCTAACAACAAACATAGAACATCTTGGCCCCAAAATGATTCATTTGCCAAAGAAGAGCAATTGGAAAGGTTTTACTGTAAGTTATGGTTCAACTTTATGCATAAAAATTACCCCATTTTATGCCACAATCCTCATATGAAATCTGTTTTTAAGTTACACTTAAAGCAAAATGCAGGAGCATGGAGAAAGATCCTCAGCTGCTGAGGTTCTTTACCTTCCAAACACTACAGAACTTACACTTCACTCCTTGTTATGTTTGTTTTCGGAAATGAAGGAAACAGCACTCAATGAGCTGATGAAGTCACTGGAAAGGTACTCACACCTACTCTAAATATGACCACATATCTGCAAATAAAAGTTTAAATGCTACCTAAGCAACATGTCTCACGTTGGTGCAGAAGGTTTAGAAAGCAAAAACAATTCCATAAAGGACTCACTGTCATATACGTGCTCTTTCTGGATACACCATGGGAGAAATACTGGGAGAGCTGCCACAACTTCCCCATTAGTTCTTAGGTTAAGGCAGACCTTTGCAGTGATCTGCAAATCATGTCTCCTCTCAGAAAGGAACAAACAGAGACCTGTCATGAAAAACTGTTCACAGATCTCCAAGGAGTGATGCATGAGTGAGGTAGACAGTTAAAGAGGAAGAGAGACAGAAGCAGCTCTGAGTTGGTAAAATCACAGGAGACTCATATTTAGTAACATGGCAAAAGTGAGGTCATGAACCACAGCAACCAAAAGGTGAAAAAGGAGAAAAGCACATGGTGAAGGACTGGACAGGTCCCAAATGGCCAAGGAGAAAAGCTCAAAAGACTGCAGACTGGGTTTTGGCAGAAAAACACAGAGAAAGATCTGTTGTCTATTTCTGATGGACCCTTTGAAGTTTTCTGGATCTAATCTTATTTTTGCCTGTCATTCTTTGCCAAAAAAGATAAGCCCTGCTAGGGAAAACCTACCTTCCCTTATCCTTATACTAGTAACAAAATAAATGGTCTGTTTTAAATATCAAACACTTAAAACGTAGAATCTTTCTTCTATGATGTGTTTGGGAGTTTGATATCTCCAAGCTGTCACACTTGCAGATATAACTGACCAAAGTTATTCCTGGTTAAGTATCTCGTGTTTTACCAACCTGTGTCAGAACACAGGCCTTGGTCCTACACTGAGAGCTCCACCACAACCAACCCACTAGCTCCATCCATACTCCACAGAACTGGAAGAGAGAAGTTTATTTACTAAAATACCTACACAGGGCTGTCTAGAATATATTTTAAAGTATTTTTTTTACTGATACTGAAAGTCTTCTGGAATTCTGTCACTCTGTAGCAGTAATTACTTGTAATAGTCTCTAATATTATGTGACACTACAGTACTATAGAGCTGTTAGCCTTTTCTTTGTAGGCTCTGGTCTAACAAAGTCTCTCAGCATAAGCTTACCTTTAAACCCTTCCCTTGGACTGCTTCAGTTCGCACTTGAACATGCCTTACTTGCATGCCTTGCTGGATGGGGACATACTCAACAATACAGAAAAAAATCACACTCAGCTAAAAACTATCATGTAATCATTACATTTATGATGCTCAGCCCGCCACAGACACTAGTTCCCATTAAAATGATGCCATTTACTCTGTATTACTCTAAGCAATACACTGAAAATTTGTACCCATTTGCAACTGTAATACATTAAAGCGCCCCAAATACCACTTTGCCATTGCTATCGGTGGATGCTTTTTAATAGTGATATTTGCATACGAGGATTGTCAGTGAACCAGCAGATGTGAAGTTCAAGTAGGTGTTAATTCAGAGTAGCAATAAAGGGAGCGGACAAGGCAAACATAAGCCCAGAAACGGGGAATTTACCTCCGCAAGCCAGTAAGTACAGCTTCAGAGTAGTTAGCGTGACACCACCACCCTTAAGGCTCCGTTCTGCACCAACACAAAATGTTCTAAGCAGCTGTGAACATCCATCTATTTGACGCTAAAATATGTTGTCCTACCTCCTTGGATTTCTTTTGTATGGTCCCAAACCAGCTTTACCATCCCTACACAAACTACTTGTGTTCATCCAAATATAGTTCTTGTCTCCCCAGCTGTATGACCCTAGATGTCTGTTCAATAATGGCATCAGTCATTTACTCGGGCACGCTCTTATTTTATTGAGGTCATTCCAGACTTTTTCCCTCCTCTCTCTACGGTCACATTAACAGCTTCCCTCCTATTTTTAAATCGGCAGCTAATTTCAGCAACTAAGTGCTTATTGTTTCTTCAGGGTCACTCATAAAACAAACACCATTATTGATCTTTCAGAATCTACCACTGTTTTTTCCCCATTTATCTCATCTGAGTGACTATTCAAGGGGTAATTTCTCAATAAACCAGGACATCTATCCTAGATAAACGAGGGTATCTGAAGAAGGGGATTTTCCTGTCTACCTGAGCTAATACAGCTCCTATCATAGCAGTAGCCAAGCAACTCATAAACATTAGTGATTTTGTCTCCACAGCATCTTTTTAAAGGGAAAAGTGTTGTTAACTGTCTTTTACAAACAGGGAACTAAGACATAGAGGGATTCAGTGCTTCAAAGGCAAAGACCACTCATGCAATGCAGAAGAAATTGAATCCGTATTTCCTACATTTTAACCACAACAGCATCTTCCCTCTATTTTTGCATGCACCCTGGATAGACAATTGCTTATTTGCTGGATTACAGTAACTGATGACCTGGCCAATTGGTATTTATCCTGCTTTTCTGATGAGCTTCTGAAGACAACTGACATCACAGGCTAACACAAGAACTGTATTAATCCAAACTGCTGCCAGTATCTTATCTATTGTTGTTATAAAGCTTCAGCAAAATTCTTGGAGCCTAAACCCTGAGCCTATTAACAACCTCTAGTTAAGCTAAAGGAAATTTTGGCTTTGCCCGAGAAAAATTGATACCAAAATGTATAGCAGCCCTTCCAGGTAATAAGACCTAAGTGATATCTTTCAGATACCAAGTATCTAAAAGTATCTTTTCAAGAGAGTGGTTTTATTCATCAATTTTATTTTAACAGTGTATATAACGGTAAGATTTACTGGCCATTAGAGTTTTCACTAAGTGTGGCAAGTTTGGTCCTTTTAAAATTAATTCTAGACCAACCCACAAAGAAATTTTAAATGTCATTTAACGGCTATAATGCACCATCAATTATCAGACAGAATTTTTCAGTGGTCCCTGGGCATACCACCACTATCTGTCCTCTTTTTTCCCAGTTTCTCTATCTCTACCCACAGTGCTGAAAGCCAGGC
The DNA here is from genome assembly GCA_013389965.1 of Todus mexicanus. Taxonomy (NCBI): domain Eukaryota; kingdom Metazoa; phylum Chordata; class Aves; order Coraciiformes; family Todidae; genus Todus; species Todus mexicanus. The sequence goes on along the minus strand of WEIS01078287.1, from coordinate 21,221 downwards.
TTGCCTATCTTGTTCTTGCTGATCACTAGATCAAGACACCTCCAAATAGAGGGGGTGGGGAAGCCAATGGCCTAGGATTAGAGATGCTGCCTACGCGAGATACGCCCGCAGTGCCGTGCCACGTGGAGCTGGCTGAGCCCACAAACATCATATCTAATAAGGGATAAGAGTAATCGAGCTAGGTGCAGATCTGCACCACCCAGCGGGACTGCTTCTGGGATCCCAGCTCAAGGTTCTGTATGACACTATCCATGCACACAGAAATACACTGTTGGTTCTGAGCCAGGTCAGCTACGCCTGTGTGTTCCATTGAAGGGTAGGCACAGTCCTTCTGTCCTGCCTTAATGCTGCTCGTATTTATTAAACACAGCTTAAGAAGTTTGTCCCTAGACAGGAAATTCATGCCAAAGGTCTCAGAGATGCAAAGAGCAGTAACACTGCCATTTAAATGCACTTACTTGTATTATTAAGCTAGTATATTAGCATGAAATATATACGTTTTTTACATCCGAATGCAAAGATCAAACACGCTAATTGCATATGAATAAAGAAGTAGGTAGCAAACACTCAAGGACCTGGAAACACGCGAATCCTCTGGATAACAGGCATTCAGTTAATCAGAGCATCCAAGTTGCATTTCCAACTCAAATACTTCTTATTCGTATATAGCAACACTTTCTGCGAAACAAAATCAAGACTAGCATCCTCACTGGGTTTTTCCCTCACTTCAGGAAGTGTGCACGAGGCAAAACTTGGCAACAAAGACGAGGAAAAGTCTTTGCAAAGATGGGATGAACTGTATTTTTCACAGGCATTATGCTCAGTTCAGGCAGACACCAGCCTGATCTAACACAAAGTTGTATGAGACTGCACCATGTGTTACAGGAGCACACTCTGTGCCTCTTGACACTCCAGTGAACTACAACCCAGCACTAACGCTCCTCTAGCCTGGCTGCTCTCTTCCTACCCCAAGGCAGACTCTGGACTCTCTACAGTTTCTACCTCTGCTTGCTAAGTTATGTTCGAACTAGCGACTGCTTTGTCTTCACTTGAACTTTACATCCTGTTAGTTTGCACAAAGGAAGTAAGTTACGTTCACAGCGCACCTAGTTTTTGCTAGCGAAGATGTACGGTTAGATATTATCGCCATTCAGATACCCAGTCAAAGGTTATGACCAGCCTCATAGCGTCGAATGATTTTTTTTTAAAAAAGGAAAGAAAACGCCATTAAAACAAAAGGCCCAGTTCTGCTTCTGGGTAAACAAACAGGAGTTTTACAAAGGCTCAAAAAGGAGACGGATTAACATGACTCAAGCTGGTAATGGTCTCAACTGTTCACATTAAAATTTTCCCAGTAAATTAAACCATGACAGAGGTAGGGAGGAAGTTAATTTCCAGTGGTTCATGCTGTTCTGCTGACATAAATTGCCATTTGTTAGGTAATATATTCACCAACCTGTATGATAGAATAACAAAAACCGCAACCCAGTGTTGATTAAGTTTGGCCTTTTGCATGCTAATTTTAGCCCACTCTGCCAAAATAACTGAATGCACCACCTTATTTACATGCTTCTAGACATTTAGCACCCTCTCACTATTCTTTCTTCACCAACCTCTGCTTAAGCCTGTGGTGTTGGCTTTCCCTCCTGGTACAGTGTGTGCTGTTCAACACCACTTCACGTGCTTCCTCGGTTATACTCAGGACACCTTTCCACCGCTTACAACCCATCCTTTTCCCAAGCTCTCTTATCAAGGGTAACGCTAAACATCACTCCATCTTTATCCTGCCCATCTACGTTTTCCTCACGTTCCATACAACGCTCCGTGCCCTCGACAGTCTTTAAAGACCAGCAACTTTCTTTGACTAGAAAACGATGCCATAAAGCACAACCCAATCGTCCCAGTGAGGCTGGAGAAGACGAGTAAATACAGACTGTCCCTGTTTGATGCCTGACAACGAGTCCATACAACACGTCACACCGTGAGTTTACACAACAGTGACCAAGAAGGAGGGAAGGGACAGGCCATGTCAGCGTGCCACGGTCCCAAACCCCTGGAGAAAGCTCTGCCCTCCGCTACGGCAGCAGCACCAGAGATGGGTGTTTAAGTACCAAGCACCCACGCTGCCTTCGCACCTCGGTTATATCATGGCAGCGGGAAACAAAAAACATGACAAAGGACTACGAAAGAAAGTCAACACAGCGGCAGAAGAGAAAACCAAGCGGGAGGCCCGGCAGCCACAGAGGCGGCGTGCGGAGGGTGGGCGCGGAGCTGAGGGGACCCTGCTGCACCTCGCCCAAGCTGCCCGCAGCCAGCCCAGCCTCCCGCTGCCCCCGCGGGCTCTGCCGGCTCCCCGGGGACAAGGGCAGGCTGCCGCCCGGCATCGGCCCTCTCCCGGCTCCGGCTCCGGC
>WEIS01078287.1:1393-18195 GCA_013389965.1 Todus mexicanus | reverse complement strand
CCGGCCCTTCCTTCGCAGCTGAAGCATGACACGGTTCTTTATGCGCGCCCGACATGGAGGCTGCGCGGCCGGGAGGAGCCGCCTGGGTTTGGCGGCGGGGCCCGGGGCTGCCCTGGCCAGAGGCTCCCGGCCCGGGGGTGCCCTGCGCCCCCTCATCGCGGGCCCGGCCCCGCTGGGCTCCTGCGGCTGCCGCGGCCTCCCCTGCAGACCCCCGGCTTCACCCCGGCCCGCCCCAGGCACCCATCGCCGGCCCCAGGCAGGCCCCTGGCTCCTGGGCACAGGCTTTTCCCCATTTCTGTACCCAGCCGCTTCCCTTCTGCCAACCCCACCACCTCCTTTCTCGACCTAAAGCTCAAAAAGACCCCAAACAACACAGCCACAAAAGACCTGGACCTGGGATCTGCTTAAATTCACAACAGGGGCTTCCCCTCAGAGGGTGTTGGGGACCTGACTCTTGCCAGGTGATGCTGGTTTTTACAAACATGCACCTCTGTGGAAAGGAAGCACTGGGAGCTCACAAATCTGAGCCCCAGATGCCCCTGTTTTTACCATGCTGTTACCAGTTAATTTGTAATGTTCAGAAATCAATGACTATTGGCATTATACTGAAGTACTGTCCAGAGGAGCAGAAGTAGGAAGGCTCCTGCAAGCTGGGCCACAAGCAGAAAAGTTTAGGAAAGGTTTTTCTGCAGGTTTGGCTGAGACTGTAGCAGTGGGTTCCCCAACCATTCCCACATGCACGGTGCCAACTGTCCCCTTTGGGTTTAGGGAGGCAGCTCTGGTTGGATGCTTCTGCGAGTCCTATGGAAAGCGCCTGGCCACAGGCAGTTCCTGCAGGTGGAGAAGGAAATAGGTGGCTGAAGATTGTAGGGTCACATTTTGGTGAGACCACAGAGAGCGCTACCAGTCTATAAGGGCTGGTAATGGCGGAGAAAGAAATACTGCTTCTAGCACCTGTTCCTGGGCTGGAACGGGACCAAAAATACTTCTCGCTGTTTGCGGTGCCCCCAGATGTGGTTTTGGTACTCAGTGCTGCTGTCAGTAGTACGAGTCAATAAAGTTTGTCATTCTGGGTCATAAAATAGGATAAGCACTTCTCTGCTGGGAGAAGCACTGTTGTAAAACCATTAGCTCAGGTATCAGCAGCAGACTAACAATGGAAAACAGCAACAACAAAAAAATCCAAGAAGCTGGATAAACATGTAGATTGTTGTCCTGCACTGTGCTCAATGCTGTTATCTGTTCCTAAAGTACTGAGATCAGTGACAGGGTTGCCAACGCAGGCACCTTCAGTATAGACATGTGGCCAAACAGCTCACTTTCACTTTCACATCAGATAGGATTTTGCATCCTTTTAAGCTGATACCTCATTTCAGTTTAAATTCCCTTCAGAAAAGTGCAATATAAAATCTCAGTATAGGAGCAGTGGACTCTGTTCTGAGTCTGTGTGTCCTGAATAAGCCAGTGTGCTGATTTTTACCTCCCATATCTCCGTCATCACCCCAGACCAGCTTTATCTCCAGAATACTTCAGAGGTGGAACGGACTTTTAAAAAATTTTTTATCTTTTTATTTAGATACGTTGTTTGCTTTTCATCTGGGATATGAATACCCCTTTCTAGTAACTTATTTAGTGACGTTAAATCAGAAAAGAGCTGGATGTATGCCAGTTTCTTCCAAAACAAAACTGTACGCATTATGTACGCCTCCATGCAACAATATATTGCCATTGTTAGAATAACAAAATTCAAAGTGACTAGATACTGACCTGAAACATCTCATTGAAATGTTCACCTTTTTACTTCCTTTTGTCCCAGCATAGGTGTCTGCAGAGAATGCAATGACTGAATAATGCTTCTAGTCTGCAGTGAATATAATCACACACTAGAGCTCCAAAGAAAGCTCATCCCATGGACAAGCAGGGATGCAGTTCTCCTCTTGTTTATAGGCTGCAAAGGATAAATGAGTTGCCAAGGTAAGAACTCCGCTTTGGCCAGCTGAAAACTCTTAAGCACACTTTGCAGACAGTTCCTCCATCAAGCCATGGTTAAGATGCTGGGAAAGGATGGGGAAGAAAAAGCAGGTTTCCCTGATGATAAATGAAAAGCCAAATCAAGTGTTCTACGCATTAACAGCACATAAAACCACCTCAGCACAAATAGCAGAGGAGTTTCTTAGTGTGCATTACACCGTCAGCTACTCATCGCAGCATACAAAGCCGGAGATCTCCTGCTATGTCACCTGTATTCTGTTCCTTTCTCTTCTGTTACAAAGGGGAGTTCATCTACACCTTCTAAACAGACGTGGGTAAGAGGAGTGAGGAGAGTTTCTTCCAAAAACTTCAAGAGCAGTTTCAGATGATTACTGTGAATGGAGAAGTGGGGAGGCTTCCTAATGTATATGCTACATGTATATAGGCCAGGTCCTCAGTCTACAGAAGTCAACAGCCGAGTCTGCTTTGGGCGCCGACAAAGCTCAGCAAATCACAGAGGCAGCAACACAACGTCCTTACTGAGCAAGGGAGACCTGCACTGCAGCAGAGATGGCTCTCTCCTTACCCTCAGTTCCCCAAAAGGATATGACCAAGTTCCGTCTTCTCATTGTGCAGGTCCCTCTTACTTCTCATTGTGCCAGACAGAATTTCCAGAGCAGAGCAGTGTATGTATACAAGTAGGAGCAGGGAGAGTAAATGCAGAGGCCCAGTAGAACCATGCAGAGAGATGGCAGGGTCAAGAGTGTGGTCAGTAGTGAATCTGCAAGACAGCCAGGACAGCTAGGGTCTGAGGTACCTGTTTTGAAGCAACTACCACACTACTGAATTTTGCTTTCCCAAAAATTGCCAGGAATTGAGAAGCGTTAAGCCAGTCCTGGTCATTTCCTCCCTATTTATATGAAGAGAAAAATAGCTACATTACTGGCTGGAAATTTTCATAGAGAAAGAATTCCATTGATTCAAAAGCATGGATCAATCTTTAAGAAAAGAGCTTGTGGATATAAAAGGCCTAATTTCAAAAGCCCCCTCCAAAATCATGAATAAATTTTTAAACTGACCTAAGTTTTGCCTGAAATACTCCACGATCATAGTTCTGAACACTTATATTAGACATTTATATGCAAACTGTCTTACATGTGGAGCCTATTCATGCTGCTATCTTGCACTTGCCTCTTTGTGAGATGCTGCCTATATTGTGTCTGTAGAAGCCACACAGCTTATTATGTTTGTCTCTGAAATTCTATCCCTGGCCACCTTACAATTTTTGCTTTCCTCACTCAAATCCCTTCTGAGATTAGACTATAAATGCTCTGAAGCATGGCCACTTGTATAATCAACTTTACTGTAAGAGACTGAAATAATTTCTTTTTACTTATCTATAGCTGATATAATTTGCTTTCCTTCTGCATTTCCTTCTCCTGTATGTAAAAATGTATGAGTGGTGATTACAATGATTAGTATTTTGCCTATGTCCACGGTAAGCTAGTGCTTGTCTGATAAATATTTTAATAGGAAATTGTTCTGAGTCACAACTGAGCCATTCCCCTGTGCGAGACGTGTCTGAGAGCGCTGTCTGAAATCACAGAGCTACTTCATGTCAGGCAGAAAGAGGCCATGATGTTATATGTCCATTCCAACATGCACAGAAAGGCACTTAGCATGCCCATTAGGATATTCTTAATTACTAGAGATAAGAAGCTCACCAGGGGATCTCGAGCCTTCTCTGTAATAAGCTTAGAAGGGAGAAGGGTGTGTATCATAGCTGGAGCAAGTTATCTATACTCAGTTTCATGAATCTTCTTAGGTTATACACTGGAGCAATCTCCTAATCATATTAAATTAGACAATCTTTAAGGTCATTGCTTTACATGTTGCAGAGGTTTGAATGCATATCCTATAGGCAGAAGAGATCGGAGCGCACTTCAGTTAAAATTAACTTCCTCTCTCACTGGGAGCTTTTCACCATCAGCTGGCAAGGTTTGTATGGGATGGAAATGTTGCTAGCAAGCATTCATTGCTGCCATTCCTTGTTCTTTACAGGTATTTCAGCTAAGGCTACACCAGACCAAAGATGCCTACAGTCAACGCTGCTCAGCAATTTCCAATTCAAACCTTTATTTTCAGTTGCTTGTATTATATTTTTCAGAATTTAGTCATTAGAATTCGAAGTTTGCATGATGATTCTGTGCCTAAAAAATAACTCTTCTGACAATGACAGTAGAAGAAGTAATTGTAAAATTACCAGATTACCAGGTACCATATAAACGTAGCCAGGTGGCAAGAGTCTTGTTTATCAACCCTTGTTGAGTGCCTGTGAATGCTTTTCAAACCAGTCTCAGATGTTCTGTCTGGACTAAACATGCTCTAGGCTAAAGTGAATGTGATTCAGCTCATGACTGGAGATGACTGTGGTAGCAAAGCTCATGAGAGGGAGAAATGTCTGTCTCCTTATGAGTACCTAGACAGTGTACCAGAGTGGAGTGACCAGATCTGTGTGCAGAGAGAAAGCTGGAAGGGAGCAGGAGCCTGGGAAGGACGTGAGAAAAGCAGAAAGGAATTAGGAGACGGGTAAAAGGAGCCACAAGCGTAAGAAAGCAAAGATTTCAGAATATCTTAGAATACATCAAGAAAACTCACACATGATCTACTGTGGCCCAGTACATATCATTCTCTGCCGGTAACTTCTTCGTACAAATACTAATGATCTGTTACTATGCTGCCAGTTAACTCATCAGCTTCTGTGGAAATCCTGATACTGCATTCAATGGTATTGCATTCTATGACCTACCAGCCTGAGATTTTCTGAGTGGGGGAAAAACCAACCAAACCAACTCACAATCAGATTATGATAGGTTGTATCACTAACCTCCCACGAAGACAGCAGAATTCAAGTGGCACCAGCAACCTGAGCCCAAGTATTTCCCAACATTTGACTACCTGACTTTGCAGCTTCGCTGTTCTTTGGATCTTCTCTTTGTGCCATGCGAGATGCTTTAGCAGTCATTCATTGAGAAACACTCATCAAAATCTAGTATTTCCATTAACATTACACGTGATACAAAGACTATCTTGTTGGACAGAAGTAGCACAGTCTACTTTGCTGTTCCCATAATTTCAAGTGTGTGGTAGAGACGTAATTTATTATAATGAAACTAATGACTTCTCATCTCCATTTGATATACTGAGCTATAAAATGGCCAGGTGAGAAACTCCACCTCTAAAGCCATAAAGCCATAATATGTAGGAAAGAAAACCTGCAACAGACATTTCTCCTCTGGAGAAATATTTCCGAAGTGTCCTCTAAAGCCTCAGAGATTTATTGGGTGAGAAATATGTTGAGAGTCGACAGAAACAATAAATTTAGTGCCAGATTCATGACACTTACCCCATCATAGTTTCCCCTCATAAATACTGGAGAAAAGGATTTCTCTCACATGCCCTCTGCTACATTCATCAAAGTGCCTTTTGGAATGTGACTTAATGAATAATTACATCCCAATACAGACAACAAAACATATTTATTTAAGGAGCTTTGTAACTTTACTTTTGTGTCATCTGAGTGACAGTGCCAGAAGCCGGAGAACAGAAAGAAGTAATGTGGCTAGCATGCAGCTTCTTGAGATTGTGCCTGCTTTGTACTGTACAACTCTCCTCTCAGGAGCAGCAGTTTGATGTTGGGATGTACCTATTGCTCTAGAATTCACAGCTCCAGAACCCAAGCTCTCAATCTCATCTGTTGTAATGCAGTGTGATGCATAGGAGTTACCGCAGGAAAAACAAGGAATTAATAATTCCATCAGGAGTTTCTTCCTGGATAGCTTGGCATCTACAAGAGTTCAACAGAATCCAAACTTAATAACTGGAATGTCATCCCAACTCTGCTGAAATTAGTAGAAAAACTCCCAGCATTTTTCCCAAGAGGTCACCTCTGAAGCTGAGGTGCTGAGGGTGATGACCACAGTGGGTGCCAGGATGAAAATGGGCCTGAGAAAGTGCTTGGGAAAGTGCCCCATCACTGCCCAGGCAGAAAATGGGGCAACTTAGTTTCTCTCCCTCCCTTTTTCCCAACAAAGAAGGATGCAGCTCTCTGGATAGCTGCTCCCTTCCTCTCCAGGGAGTGATGGGAGGCTGGAAGGGAGGGACTGAAGCTGCCGAATCCACTAATACTCTGAAAGCTCAACACACCACCCTGTGTAATGCAAGAACTGGTTCCAGCTGGCTCCCATGAGAACTTCTTAAGAGCACATTTCTTCACACATTCCACATAGCCACTACCTCCAGATCAAGTTTCTTGCGATGGTCTGCAAGACTGCCCTTCCTACTTACATTCTGTCATGTGGCAGCCATATGTCGATTGTTTCCCCGTTAACCATGCCAAACCTAATATCCTGCTCACCTATTTGTCTCTCAGAGATCTCCAACCTATACTCCCTGTTCGTGACATGTCCTTTGTATCCTGCTTCTCAAGAATCACAACCTCATTTCTTTTAAATTCCTTCCCCAAAACTCCATCCCTCCCAGACACCCAGGACAGCTGATTAGGTCTACCACAACTCTAATGAGTGAAGGTTAACAAAGGAATGTAAAGAGCCTGGAATTAAAGCGGTATACAGGATGAGAAGAAAAGGTCAGGAGTGGGATGTGGAGGAAGAAATGAAGTTAGTGCGGTTAATAACAATTAAGATTATAACTTGTAATTAATGTTAACTCGCCTGGCATTTCAGTGATGCCTTTGTTGTATAATATATCCTTTTCCCCATAGTCTGACTTTGTTTTCCTCAACGCTGCTCTCTTCAAAGAAGGTATGGTTTTCTTCTTCTGAGCTGGGAAAGTTATATGTTTATAAATAATAAATAGAATAATAATAAATTAGGGCTACCGCACTTGCTAGCAAACAGCCAATATGCACTAGGTCTCTTAGAAGTCAAAGGGTCTGTTTCTGCTACTGTTTATCCACTTTGGATATAGTGAAGTTGCTCCTCATTTATATCACTGAGAAACTGCGTTGCTAAAATGTCCAATCTCAGTAAGACAAAAAGACAATATAATATATCTGTATATATCAGAAAATAATAGATTTGCAGAGAAATACAGGCCAGGAAATGTACATATTTCTAGAGAAGTGACAACATTACTACTTATGTAGAACACAGTGACTTGGTAAGGAAATGGCTTGTTTCTGGCCACTTGTTTATTTTCTTTAGCTGTCACTTCTGTTTAAGCGGATGCTATCTTATTGAACATAAATACTAGTTCAAACCTCCCCACTGTAGTTCAGAGAACTACAATGTTTCAGAATAAACAGAAGAATGATAGCTAGCTTCACTGAGTAGCAGCAAGGGGTTTTGTGTATTGCTGGAAGACAAGCATAAAATATTTAGGCTGGTTAGTATTAAGAAAGTCAAAGAGAATATTATGAGATGAAGCAGCCAAATAGAATTGGCAATGATAGTCTTATAATGGACAAGTATTTATAGACTGCTGCTCCCACTGGACATGATGCTCCTGTCTTAGCTCAGGCAAACCTCCCACTGAAACTTTCAAAGGACATCTTGTCTGTCTAGAGATGAGCAGGGACTTTGGGACTGAAAGTCATACCCAAATCTTCTGTCCATTCACGTAATGCCTGTATTGATTACTTGTTGCATCCTCCCTCTGCAACTTCATGGGTTCTGACAGCTTCCCTAATAGGCAGATGCTGGCCCTACAAAGATGAAGGTCAGTCTTTGTTGCCGTGTGGCCCAAGGTGCCCAAAGAAGACAAATAATTTGAACACTTACAACCACTTTTTGTCACCCAGTGATCAACAGTGAATTTCTGGAGCATGGTGTATTGGGTTTGGCTGGGCTGGAGTTAGTGTCCCCATAGCTTGATAATGCACCAGTGTTGTGACTGCTGCTGAGCAGGGCTGGCACAGCACCAGGGGGATGGGGTGGACAAGATCCTGGGAGGGGACACAGTCAGGACAGCTGACCCAGACTGTCCAAAGAGCTATTCCATAGCATATGACATCAGCTCAGAAATAAAAGTTGGAGGAAAAGGGGAGCATCCGTGGCAGAAGACGTTTGTCCTCCAAGCAACCGCTACGTGTATCAGAGCCCTGCTTCCTGGGAGAGGCTGAACATGGCCTGCTATGGGAAGTAGAGATTAAAATATGTATTTTACTTTGCTTCACTTCACATGCGCGACCTTGCTTCCTTATTTTCCTATTAAACTGCCTTTATCATAACCCACGGGTTCATTCTACCTTATTCTCTTCCCCTTTGTCGCGTTGAGAGAGGGGGGTATGTGTAGGGGGGAGAGTGATAGAGCAACTTGGTGGGTATCTGGCACTTAGCCAAGGTTAACCCACCACACATGGCTAGCAGAGAAGTGGCCAAAAGACAAGAACTGGTACATCTGGTTAGGCATCGCAGACTTTCAGTTAAATTGTGCTGCCCCGCAAATTTCAGTTTAAGCAGAGCTTAATCTGAGGCCTTGCTCTAGACCTCTGTGTTATCTTGGACCCTGCCAACAGGAAGAGATCCACTTTTCCATACGTCTGTGTGAAAGACAAGTCTCAGGCAGCAATGGCATGAAACTGGAAAGAGCTGTGGTTTGTTTTCCCAGGCAGCATCCTCCTCAGCCCACTACCAGCCTTCCAGGATAGTTTTTACCTCGCAATGGTAGCTTAGGGAACTCATAGCATGTAGACTTCAGCATCCATTATATAAAGATTCAAACCAATATAAACCATTTACCTGGCTATCAGTAACGTCCACATAACATAAAATTAACATTGTTAACAAGGGATATAAGCAATTGAGATTCGGGGCAGTAATATAAACCAGTAACAACAGGCTATTCTGTAACTGAAAACCATAAGCTGTTTTACATCTTGTACCGGCCATCATACAGACTGTGCAATTTGTCTGCCTGTTTGTGGGACTTCAAATGATCAGGCAAAACATGGTTCCATTTTTGTATTCATTTCCCAAAGTTAATAAAGTGACAACAGGCGTACAAATTAAAGCAAGGAATTAATTACTCAGCAAATATGTAGTTTCGGTAATTGTAATTGTAACAAAAGTCAATAGGCCAAATGCTCTTGGTGCACCTTTGCTGACACCAGTATATGGAATAATTTGGCCCGTGTGTACCTGGCGTACGCAGTCCTGCACAAGGCAGTGAAAGGAAGCACACTCACACAAGCCTGTCTAGTGTCAAACTCCCATTAATTCTGACAGCCGGCTTACACGACCACAAAGATTCTGCACTAGAATTCTCCAGACAGAATTTCAGTCTTATAAATACTATGTAGTTCTGCACACTTACAGACTACTAACGAAAAACTGGAAGATTAAATTTACACTAAATGTTACTTAAACTGCATACATATATCACATATACTTATATTCAGTTAAGTATATACATGCAGAGCCGAGGTAAACCTTCAGACATCAGGAACGTTATGTACACATTCCTTTATTTCACTGAATATGGACTCGTCCTCTCTCCCACACACGATCTCATACACATACACACACACTATAATGAACCTACTGGTTCTTACTGATCCTGAGGATCCCCAAAGGGCTGGGTGGAGGTCCAAAGAGCCGTCTCATAGTGGATCACTCTGCCATATGGTTGCCTTTCGACACAAATATTTGTCAGGAAATCTATCACCGTCAATGCAGCACCATCATGTGACATGATAATAAAAATGTTTATGTGCAGTCTCTCAGCATTTTGCAGAGAGGGAAGTATCTGTAGGCATGAGGATATTGCTGCACTCTCTCCTTTAACTACTTTTTTTTTGGCAACAGCTTTGATCTTCTCAGTGTCCTTCTTCTGTCAGTAACCACTCTGGTTTGGATTAAGGACAAATGCTCCATTTCTCTTGTTTTTCTTAGTGGAGTGCCCCTGCAAGCTCTTTTATTTGAAGCTTGTGCTTCAAACACTTAAAACTAGGGCTTTGAGCGCCTAACTGCTTGTCACCAGATTCATGGCATGTAGTTCATTGCCAGACATGTGAAAGGGTACTGCCCCACCACACAGCATGCTCAGCTCCAGTCTTCCACTGAAAGGGCAGTAGTGTTTGGAGATGCTGCTACAGTAATGAGCAGAAGCCAAGTCAGAACATGTACCGTTGTTATTACTACAATTGATGGGAATCTGGGTTATGTTGTGATGCTCCTAAGGCCTGGAGCTTTATTGTTAACTGTCTATCCATATACTGACTGAATCACTCAGATGTCCTACAAAAACACTCCAAGGATAAGTGACTGAGTAGAATGAATGTTGCAGTAGAGACACCTCCATAAGAAAAGTCCTACAGAGACAAAGTAAAGATTCTTACTTGAAAAGATGGAAAATGCTACCTCTTCATGTTGTGTTACCGTCCATCGGCATAGGTCTGTGCAATGTCCACAGCTGAATCTCTGCTGGATACAGTGGAGCCTTCCCTTTCTTGGCTAACAAATCTGCTGGGGATGGATTTGCTTTTAAAATGTTAATTTACTCAACCTTTAAGGCTGATTAGTCCCAATGCTGGGCTGGTCTGAATTCTTCATCTATGAGGAGGTGTCAATATGGAGACAAAACTGGTTTCGCTTCTAATCTGTACAATCTACACGCATCACACAATTCATTTGTATATTATAGTGTACACACATGCACTCTTGACACATGGTTCTTGCTATTTAGAGAGAAAGGGGGTTTTGTACATTTTGGTAAGTTTTGCACTAGAAGTCAGGGAGGCCCATCTGGGGGCTTCTGCACTTTTTAAAAGGATACTGCAGCGCTGGTTCAGTGTAAAAGTAAAACCAGATGACACTATGAGAAAAAGGGCTTCTCGCTTGCTTGCCAAAACCTCTGCAATTTCAAAATTCATCTATGCATTTCTTCATATTCATTTCTGTGATCATTTATAACATACAAATGCTTTTAAAGTGGCCTCCAAAGCAGACTTGCTAAACACTCCTGCTTTCCATTGTACTTCTGATCGCCTTATTTGTAGCGTGGAAGGCCACCGGAGTGCTTAAGTAACCTGAAATGTCACTGCAGATTGGCATGCTCACAGGGATATGCACAGTGTTTGAAAATGTAATGGTGGAGTGTAGAAAAATTCAGAAACTTTCTCTGCTCTGCACATGTCTGCCTTGAAGCCCAGCAGAGCCTACGTCTGTGACAAATGCTTGTCACAAAACTTACACAGACAGGTTGTGAAAACTGCCTCCATCTGGAGAAGGGAGCAACATGCAGGACCAATCTCATAGCAAGGGTTATCGCAAGGTTCATTTTGTTTATTATCAGTAGTAAATAATAGTAAATTATATTTGAGTGATTTGTTGTGGCATGTGAGGGAAGCTAATCTCTATGAATGCAACTCTGTATTTAAGATAATATATTTTGTATATTTTCAATATTCCAAGGCCACATGTTCTATTTATCACAGAAAAATTATGTTGTTAGCATAGATCAAAGAGGAGTGAAACTATGTGTTGGGAAGGAGGTATCAGAGGATCTTCTGCCTCTTAAACATCAGTGGCTACATCAATGGGCTGTCTGTGTAAGACAAAGATAGTAAGAATTGGCGTGAGAAGTGGTTTGTCAAAGGAAAAGAAACAGGGTCAAATAAGAAGGGGCAGAACATGAAAACTCACTGAGAAGGAATTTTGAACAAGCAGTTACACACAGAGGCTGGACGTTGGGGTGGGGTGCAGGATGAAAGGGCTTTAGGCCAAGATGATCTGATTTCTCCTTTAATCAGAACATCTGAGACTCTGGATATTATTTCAAATAAAGAGATGTGTGTGAACTGAACACACGATATTATCTGTTTGGGTCAATAGGAGCAGGAATGTGTTTGTATGAAAATTAACTGAAAGAAACATTAGCAGACAGAACCATGCAATACTACAAAGCTAGCTGAGGATAAACCGAGAAATTTTTGGCAATTTTTCCTAAGAAAAATGGGAAGTCCCCTGGGAAGTTTCAATTTAAAAGTTAATATCCCAGCCCCTCCAAGAAGTCTGTCAGACTGTCACTCACACTGAAAACTTTACTGCCATTCCTTGTACACATGGCCACCAGCTACATTCAACTAAGTTTAAAGACAAGAAAGCTGCAGTTATAAATGGCCAGGGAAATGCTAAAATGCAGCCTACTATAGATGCGTATTTTATAGCTGGTGGACATGCTCTGAGCACAACCAAAAACTTGAAGTCAGTAGGAATCTTTCCATTAAGTAACAGACTTTGCATGAGGGCCATTTTATAGCATAATTTACTCCAAATTGCATTGATTGTACTGTACCATCCTAGACCAATAGGCTGACTGATCTACTCCAAAGAATCCAGATGCTTCTAGATAACTTATTGTGACTTTTTATGGATTTGGGCAGAAAATAACAGCACATGCTTATGAGCTGCGATTTCCATGAAAAGTGTTCTTTTAGTTTTGAGCTTGAAGCCTGTTCTCAGGAGACAAACTTGGGACTCTTCAGAATTCTGCCTGGTGGACACCTGATGAATTGCAGGAGCTTTGGCAGTTAGCTGTTTGTGGTGCTGTCCCAGAGCAAACCAGTTTCCTTTTCTGAAATAAGAAGTCAGTGCTTCAGACAGCCACCAAATTTTGCAGCCTACTGGGAAAATCTATTAGGTCAAGTCCTGCTTTAGCTTTATACAGCCTGCCCTGGGATGAGAAACTGGCAGCACACTGCTAGCAGTACCACTGCGTCCAAAACCACTGCAACTATTAAAGAAGAAAATACCAGTGAGAAAGCTTTTGCTGGACAGACGAGAACAGGGGTTGTGGCTTCAACATTTTGCTGATGCAATTAATGGTTCTCTCTGAAGCTACTTAGCACATGCTGGTGCTACTACCACGGCCTATTTGCCAGAAGGACTTGTCCAGCTGGGCTTTCTCTTCTCCCTAGGGTCCCTTGCATTAGCCAAAGGTACATCTCCTGCAGGGCTGTTGCCAATGCCATGGACATATCGCTGCCTGCCAAGACACTGCTGGGGCAGATGGGCTGCTTTTCTCCAGAGGCCGTCCGGAAGTGTTGCCATTTTTGGACTCATGTATGGATCCAAGTTAGATCTTTTATTTTCTTTAAAGAGAGCCATTCAGCTCTCAGAGAAAGGACAGAGGGAAAAGCCACTTAAAGAGTATCTCTGCTGCCACTAATGTAGTCCTGCCCAGGCCTTTGACCTTTCTCACCGGGAAGGTTTTTCAAGCTCTGTTCTAACGGTTAATAGAAATCGGTATTTCCCTGAAGTACTGAACAATTTCCAGCAGAGGTCTCTGCCTACTAATAATTAAAGTTTGGCTGGCCTGCTTACACACCGCAGGGTTCAAAAATCGTTGTTAGGCTTTGTCCCTTCACAGGATTAAGAAACAAACCCAAGACTTCACGAATCTGAATGCCTTCCCAGGGCAGTAATGCCTATCTATTACATACACAGAGATTGTCAAGAAAGGTTTCCTTAAGTAATGTATTTTAAATAATTCTGTTGAGGTTTGCACAGCATATGTAGCCTATCTACCCAAACCATCAAGTTTCAAAGAATTTAAGAATTAAGAGTCCCTTATTGTTAAATACATCAGAGAATTATTAAACTGGAAATATCAAATTTCTTCTGGATGCAAACCAGACAGGTTCATTTCCAGCAAAGAAAAGAAACTTCACCTTTCTTCTCAGAGTATACTGTGATCCTTCAGTTAAGATCTAACTATGGTTGAAGGGAACTGCTCCAAGAGACATTTAGCTTTCAGGCTACAATCTCTTTGCTTCTCATCTGGCTCTAATACAAGCATACCGTTTGCTTATGAGAAAATGATTTATTTTTTATGCCTACATTTCCCTGTCTTTAATTTTATTTACTAATCTACTTCACTGAGTGGGGTGCACTTGTAAAATGCAAGGTACTAAAATAAGGATTAAACATTTCTACCCTTAGGTCTGGTCTCTAATTGCTCTGTGCAGCATCTCAATTTACCAAGAAGCCTTAAGAAGTCTCAAACAGAGGCTCTTTTGAAGCTCAAACAATATCATTTGGGTGGGGCAAGTTCCCTTCCCTCACCTCAGGAGAGAACTTTACCCTCCAAGCTGTCTGCTGGTGTGTACATTTCTGTAGGGCAAATAACAGTGCGATGTGAGTCTTGCAGCAGAATCACCATGATTTCCCCAGCTCATATAGTATGACAGCACACCCTCTTGTGTGTGAACACTACAACAACTGTGGCACAACAACAAAATACTGCTAATGGTTGTTCACTCTGAAAGCTTCTCAATACACATATCCTGGTGTAGTCTTTCAACTGTGATGTGAAAAGTGCAGACTTCCTTCATCTCCAGCTTTCCAAAACTCACAGTTCTGTATTTCAAATTGAAACGAGGCCAGCGACCAGTCCTGCACATCTGTGTCACCACCACCAGAGACGACCACTGGGCATATACCACTGGAACATATGCGAGGTCTGATCCTACCAAACTCAGTGGGCTGACTCACAGCAGTAGATTTGGTGGGGAATGTCTGAAGAATCACAAGCCAATTTCTTAATAACTCTTACTCGTATCACAGAAGCTAGCATTATTAGACGGTAACTTCACATACATACATGCTTTCACTCCTTTTCCACAAGTTGGGGCATTGAGGCAGTACTGGAGGCTGCAGGTATAGCACTGAGAACAATCCTGAAAACAAATTCAGCTTTAAAACACAACAAACAATTGCAAAATGAGGAAAGGTATTGCACTCTTGGCAGCACACACCACAATACCTACAACTTATTTTAGCATGAGAGTATAATTTACTCCAACCTACACCAAGGTAATCATACTGGAGTTCAGGTGGCATTGTACGGATGTGGTTACAAGCCAAATTCTAACAGCACCGTAATTCTTTGTTCAGCTTTGACTCAGTCCCTCTTATCCATGCACAGCTAGCAGACGGTGTATGTATTGAACAGCCAGACTGATGAAATGCTTACCTGCTCGGTGTCCCCAGCTACAGCAAGCCCTTTGGGACAAAGTGAAAGAGAGGAACTGCCTGTGGTTTAGCACAAGGAATTTTAATCAAACAGCAAAAAGTTCCACTGTGTCTCAAACTGAATGTTTTAGTCAAATCAATGCCTACACCTGTCTTCTGCTTATAATTCACCATGAGACAGAAGTCCCTTGATACTCTAGTAGATATTCTTGTAGTCCTTTGAAAAAACTCACTTGCAACGCGGTAGTTCTTTGATTTGCAAAGTCTGGGTAGAATCTGATTCATATTTCACTCTCTCTTTGGCAGCAAATACCTGCATTCCAGCTAAAGCTGATCCTTGTTTTGTTAGTGTGGTCTCTGATTTAAGATGGCATATTGACTTTTTGGGGAACTCACCATAATCCAATCTGTCCTGCGACACTTAGCTGAAAAAATGTATTGTGATTATGATAACAGGGAGATGAGAGGCAGACCTGCTTAACCTCTGGATATCAACGTTCGGTTCCAGTTCCAGATACTTTGCAGTTTGATGCTTTCCTTCCACATGGCTGCTGCAAATCTGGATGACATTGTAGATAAAACTCCCTCCTCTATCTAGCTTGCCAGGTAATTTTGTAACAGAAAGACCCTGGAAGAAGCTACAACGGGAGACAGGATTGTCTGGGAACAACACAAGGATTTAATTTGCAGTTATAGATATTAAGAACCTCTGAAAATTACCTAAAAGCTGTAACAACATCAGAGAGTACATCTGAGGAGACTATCCTTCCCTTTCTCTAAAGCCAAGGACAGCAATAGTCTCCTTTTTCCCAAGAATGACAAAGACTGTTTCATTAACACCTTTTAAGTTCTGCAGCTACCACACAAGTATCACTGTGGTCTGGGACAGTAAGTACAATTGATGGTATCCCTCCTTCTTAATGCTTTTTTCTTAGTTTTCCGTAAACATTCTACGTTGTCTCAAATGCTTCTATGAGCCAAGATCTTCAGACCAAGACCATTTGAAAAGCTGATATTAGGGAAAAGCCAAACACATAGCGAGGAAAATGAACTTAGTCTACAAGTTCAAGGGCACACGTACCATGTTTTGCACCTGAAGAAGCTCAAAGCGAAATTTGTTTCATTTAAAGCTCACCAGAATATCACAGATTAAAGGTCTGTCTTGAGCTCAACTATTAACTGTATTTTGATCCATGTGAAGGACCAAGACACAGAAGAAAAGTATCAATTAAAGAAAAGATGAGCAATAGAGAAAGTAGAGAGAAGACACGTTGGCCCTGGTTTGTGTCCAAAAGGGGTTCTTATGTACGCTTTACGTGAAAGAAGCGGAGAGATTGAGGAACTCTCTGTCCTTACTTAGGTCCCTGAACAAGAGTTAGATCTCTCCTTTCTTGCTGCTCCAAAATTCAAGGCTTTTCAGTAGGCTATAGCTACCTTCGAGAAATCAAAATAGGGCAAGAATGGACCATGAACGCAGCAGAAGGTGGTGAATAATCCAATCAGCAAAGAAGGATCCTCACTTTTAACCCTGGAATGTAGTTCAGCTTTTAACACAGCAAAAGAAAACAACAAAAACCCCATTGCTGAACAACGTGGAGAACGTACAAATCATAAGATG
Organism: Todus mexicanus; assembly: GCA_013389965.1. Classification (NCBI taxonomy): domain Eukaryota; kingdom Metazoa; phylum Chordata; class Aves; order Coraciiformes; family Todidae; genus Todus; species Todus mexicanus. The sequence goes on along the minus strand of WEIS01078287.1, from coordinate 1,611 downwards.
ACATTTCTTTACTCTGTTTTTGGAGCCATGAACATTAAGATCTCAGCAGTATTTCAACACTTGCAGAGGAAAACTCATATATATTCCACCTGCCAGATATTCAGCAAAATACTGCTATTATTTAGCTGTATTACAAAATGGAGTGCTATTAATGCAGTTACCTGCAGGTGTGAATTCAAGGCTTTCAACAGATTAGATAGTATAATTGCAACAGCCAC
>WEIS01078279.1:4048-14212 GCA_013389965.1 Todus mexicanus | reverse complement strand
TTTTTCTGTGCAGTTTTATATAGTCTCTGAACTGATCCTTAGATTTTGCCTTCAGGAGGTAACTAGCATGCTGTGCATAGCAGGTACCACTGTTCTATTTAATTTACTTCTGTAATTGCAGTTTTTATTCACTTTAAGCTTAGAGATTGTAAATTTCAGCTTGTGAATAAATTTAAAATTTTAACTATTCCAAATTGAGCGCAATTCAAGTTGCAAGCTCAATTTCTCTTATTCTCAGTCAGCTCTAGAGAGGATTGGTTGTAAAAGAGATAATTCAGTTCATCATCCTTTATCGTTTTGGGTTTTTCCTAACTGATATTTTAATGTGTGTAATATAAATGCCGTGTTTTCCCAAGTTTTATTTAATAATTCATTTTACTTCTGCCAGTATATTTCATAACCTGATTCTTTTGGTTGTTGCTTATCCCTGAAAGCTGAAATATTTCAAATATTGATTTTAATTTATAATAGGCTTAAGCGTGAATTTTTAACCCAGAATATGAAAGATGTGAATTTGCATTTATTTGACAGCACAATCTCATAATTAGAGTTTTTTCCTCTTGACTGGATACAGTCAAAGGAGTATAATTTAATTTTTCTAGACTAACCCATTTTTGTCCATAATAAAATATATCTTTGTCAGTGAGCAAAATGTTACAAGTTCTCCTAAACCTTATTAAAAAGTTAAATGCAATATTTGGAGATAAAGTTCATGGTCTGAATCGGTAACCTATTGATGTGGTCACCCTTCCTTTGCAGTACGCATTAATCTGAGTGTTTGTTTTGCTATCGAGGGGGTTGCTGACTTTCTGTGGTGTGCCTGAAATACAGTCCCCAGCGCGTAGCCAGTGACTTTTTTTCTTATGTATTTGTTGGTGCTTGTTGAGCTGTGCAATGACAGTTCTGTGGTTCAGCTTCATTTCTTTATTCAACTTTCTATAAACAGCGCAATGGAGAACTACAACTCTGCGGGTTTTTCATTTATGTTGTACGTAGTTCCTTACGCCTGATCATATAAACAAGCAACTCCTCTTCAGTTGCTATGAAATTAGGGTTAGTGCTTCAAATGTCACTGTGTTGTCTCAGAACATCATCTTAATTTCTGGAGAACCAGTCTTGGGGAGTACTTTCCAGCTTCTGATGACAAACAGCAGCAGCACAGGCTTAAAAAGTGGCAGTTACTGTGACAGCCTCTGATGTGAGGTAGCTAACAACACAGGTATTTAGTCACTAATATTTTGCAATAGATCAGCAGGCATGTTACCCTAGCTGTTCGTGGTATCAGGGAGAAATTTGCTCCGTTGCACAACTTGAAATGAATTGAGCAGTATGTCAGCATGGATTTGATTAAGTGATTATGCGGAACTGGTATAATTCTGCCTCCCCTGCGAGCATGCACTTTGCTACAGCAGTTTATATTGCAGTTGCACTTTGGGGATCTGTCAGCGCACAGATCTGGAGACTTTGGCGAGTGAATGACAAAATACTTTTCTCACTTTATGCAGAGCTGTATTTAAAAATTTTGCTAGAACAAGTTTTATGCAGTTTCGTTAACATTCTGTTCCAGTGGGAGATACGGAAGGACAAGACAGTATGTTGCCTGTGATGCAAAATCTTACAAACTAATTTGTTAATTTAATCTTTAAAATACATAAATAAATAAAAAAACTCGGTGCTTTTTTCCTTTAGAGGGGAGCATGGTGAGAATGGGAAGTGGTCCTGAAGACTATACTAAGTAACTTTTGTCCCAAAGAAATAAATGTAAGAGATATGTTTCTAGTGTGTTCTTCACTGCATAAGCAGGTGTTTGAAAACTGTTCAAATGAAATGTTTGACAAAAGGTCCTAGTCCTTGCTCACAACAATTCCACTTACAGATACTTTGTGGAAATACTTATGGCAGACTCTCCCACTTGCCTCTCTCCTTCCTGTCTATGACCTTTCAACTTAGAAATTTCAGTGCTCCTTCGATATTAATGTAGCAACAAAGAAATCCCACAGTATGTTGGGATCAGATGAAACATCTTGATGATGTGTAGATGAGTGTCTAACGTATGTGTGCTTTTATACATACACCACAGAAACATACTGATAACGAAATTTACCTTTCACTGAAGACAAGAGCTATCAGAGTGCAAAGGCTGATTTAAAACCTCCTTAAGGCAAAATGAAACTTGCAATGTGAATAGATCAGAAAGGAATAAAGCGCGAAGGACGAGACAGGCAGCCCAGACAAGCAGCCAGTCTAAACTTCTCAGAACTCTTTGTAAGTAAACCTGCCTAAGTGTACGCTTTGAGCAGTGTAACTTGTGCTCTAACGTAGTTGTGAAGGTACTTTTACAAACTTTTGCAAGGGAAAAAAAAAATCCACAGTAGCAAAACTGATGTTTTAAAATGTCAGTCTATTCAAAACTCAGACTGCTTATGGATTTTCCTTTGCAAGTGAATTGGGAAATATCCTCATTATTTCTGTTAGTCTGCAATATGAAAATTCTCGTATTCGTTTGGCTTGCAATGGCCCTTTTACTGTGTTTGCATGGTGTACAATTCTGCAGTGCAATTAAAGCAACTACTGTAATTGTGTGCTTAAAAGTACTGCATGGAAACCTCATGAACAAGATCATCATCTCGCTGTTGAACCATAATTTTATTTATTTAACTCTGCTCAGTATCGGTTTCCCAGTCATTTTTTTTATCAGGCAGAGGAAAACAGCATCTAAGTTGTGTGATGAGTTGGCCTATGGTGAATTCTTTACGTATGATGACTACTTTTTTAATCTTACTGTGTTGCTGCCATGATTAAGTTGCTTCATGCATCCCTGTTAAGGATTACAGAAGCACATGCAGTTTTCTGGTTTCATGTATAGAGTCCATTAGCCCTACTACTAATTGCATACTTGTATCAAGGGGAAACTATACCCTGGTGTACATTCATTGACAAAGTGATTAAAACAGCAAACAAAGTTTAATGTCTTCAGAATCACTGTAGGCATTAAAGTTTTATAGGTAATATCCATTTAGAAACAGTAAGAAAGATCCACTGAGGTGGCAGTGGGTGGACGGGGGTTATTTTCATTTTCTTCTACACTCTCTCTTTTGGTCAAAGAATATCAACATAACTCAAAAGAACTTTTACATTTTTTATTTTTAAGTCAAGTAAAGCATGATATAATAAGCTTTTGTTGACCATTAAAAAAACCAACAAAACTAAACAACAAAGCCAGAAACTTGGCAGGTGACAGTTGTTGCCAGTAACGTTTTTTCATGCTACCAGGTGCCCAAAGAAAAGACATAGTAATGTGTATTGGAAAAATGCAGTTTATTTTATGTCGTGAGTCTGTTATTCAGTATAGATGTTGCTAATGTGTACTGGGAGCTGTGAATATATATGACCATTCAGAAACACTTTTTCAGATGCTAGAGCTGCTTGCTTACTACTAAATTCCTTCCAGTCTTTGGGTTGCTCAGAAAACTTCCAGCCAGCAGTTATGGGATGAGCTGAACTAAGTGCCTCAGCTAATGAGAAGTTACAGACTAACGAGAAGTTACAGACAGTACATACTAGATTGCTGTTCTGACTGCCTCTTAACATAGAGAAGCAACAGTGGAGTTAACAGTTCAAACAGTTTATGACTTGAAAGTCATAACCTAGATCCAGTGGAAGAAGTGGTGCAAGGCTGTGTTATTTTAAGGAAGCTGTAGAATCTGGTCTAGCGAATTTCATTGTTCACAAGACATGGACAATAGCTTTTTATGTTGTTTTATTTCTCAGACTTCTATGAAAGGTATACAAATTAATTTTGTGATGATACAATGCCCGCAGGCTGGTGTCTTAAACCTCGTTTAAGAGTTTCCTATTGCATTTCACACACAAATGAGTCTGTTTCCAACTTCTTGTGGCCTGACCCTATCGCTTGTCTTAGCTCCCAGTGACCTTATCAAAACATTGGCATGTTCTAGTTAATCCAAACTCTTCATTTCCATTTTCCTTTGTAGTGTTTTCTGTGTTTTGATTTTGTTTGGTTTTGGTTTAGGGTTTGGGTTTTTTTGTTTTTCTTGTTTGAAACTTGATATAACTCTTTTGCTACATTACTGATGAGTCTTTGAGTGTGGAAAAGGTAATGTAAAAGCCAGGCAAATCCTACTCTGAAGTGATACAGGCTGTAAAACTGCAAGCAAGCAAACAGCTAAAAGCTGAATGGGTTTCAGAGTTATTGGCATGCAAGTGTAAACATGTGAGCCATTCCTTTGAAACTAGTAAGGAGATTAATTAGTAGGATGCAACAAGAATATTCACATGTAAAATTATTTATGGTGCTGTCATGGTTTAACCTCAGCCAGCAACTGAGCCCCACGCAGCCACTCACTTCCCCCTCACTTGAAGGGGAGAGAGAATCTGAAGAGTAAAAGTGGGACAACTCGTGGGTTGAGAAAAAGACAGTTTAATAGGTAAAACAAAAGCTGCTCACACAAGCAAAGTAAACTGAAGAATTCATTGACCACTTCCCACGGGCAGGCAGATGTTCAGCCATCTCCAGGAAAGCTGGGCTCCGTCACACTAACGGCTACTTGGGAAGACAAGCACCATCACTCCAAATGTCTTCCTCTTCCTCCAGTTTTATATGCTGAGACTGACATTGTATGGTCTAGGATATTCCTTTGGTCAGTTGGGGTCAGCTGTCCTGGCTGTGTCTCCTCCCAACTCCTTGTGCACCCCCAGCCCACTTGTGGGTGGAGTGGGAGGCAGAAAAGGCCTTGACCCTGTGTAGCACAGCTCAGCCATAGCTAAAACATCCCTGAATTACTGATACTATTTCCAGCACAAATCCAAACACAGCTCCATAGCAGCTGCTGGGAAGAAAATTAACTCTACCGAAGCCAAAAACCAGCACAGAGACTTCTTAGTACAATGGTATAGCACTTTAATCTTTGTGAAGGCATACGGACTGTGGCTTCCCAGTTCATTTCAGCAGATAAGGATCGTCAAGAAAAACATTCATACAGTGTTCTGAAAATCAAGTCTAAGTTACCTCTCAAGTATGTTTGGATCTTGCTATTGAAGGCCATTCTGATCTTGGTACCTTTTGTATGAGGAAAGCACAGCTGATAGAAGGCTTCGAGGCAGCTTTGTTTGAAAGATGGTATCTTTTAGTGTTTGACTGTAAGTCCTTGTTGGTGAGCAGAGAAATGAATAAGGACAGTAGAAAACAAAATAATTAGCAATGCAGGTGAAAGTTGAGCCTTCACTTCTGGTTTGTAGCCTCCTGTGGCTTTAAAAGAAGTATTTAATAATATCGACATTAGCAGCTCTACTTAACTTTCTCAGCCTATGCATTTTTAAGCAGTTTAATGCCTTGCTTCTGCTTTGTGATGCTGCAAGCAGCGACAGAGACTCCTCTGTGCTGTTATTTATGTTATGAACAATGCAGTTTTGAGTCATATTTCAAGTACCAGAATTAGAAGGCGTGACTTACAAAGAGATACCATGGTAATCCAAACCCTTGTCCTCTCTCAGTCACACACTGTCCAGTTTTCTTCCGAGATGATTTAATTTCTGCAAGATGTCGTGTCAGTTAGGGTCAGGAGAGTGAGGCAGCCAGTCTTTCACTGTCATAAGCCTCCAGTTAGTTTCTGCAAAAACATGCAGCTTCCTAAAAGTGCCATAGATGTGAAGGTGCTGTGATGATGGTGAGTAAGTTTTCATATAAATTTATGGTAAAAATAGGCTAATCCAACCAGGTAGGGTTTTATTTTGAGTTGATTATGGTTTTTTACTGAATTGTATACTCTCTAAGAGCCTAATGTCATGAATATGCTTCATCTTGTCTAATGAACGCATCAAAGGGAAGGATCAGGATAAAATAGCCACAGTCCTAAAACCATAGGATGAAAACTCAGGAAGTGTGTGATGTAGCTCTGCAATAGATTTCAGGTCACTTTATTTCAGTGCCCCCTTTTTTTTTCTTTTTTCTTTTTTTTTTTTTTTTTCATCTGGAAAACACTAATCATGGTAGCTCACAATATTTACTTAGCTGTTTATAAGGCAATTAGCAATTTTCATGATAAAATTTCTGGCGAGGTGCAAATAAATGATTTCAACTGCTCCTGAGCTCCAGAGAGAAAGTTGAGAAGATAGGGATAGGAAGGGTTAGTGTAAAATGAAACGTAGAGAACGTGGTTGGGTACGGTTATACTTTATACTGACTTTAAATGTTGGGGTTCTTTGACAGTGCATTTACAATCATAGATGAAAGGATTTGTGTTGGGTAAGCTGAATTCATCTTTTAAACCAATAAAAACCACGATCTGACTAAAACAATGACTGTTTGGGGAAGCACAATGTCAGAAGAATGATTGCTTTTCAGCGTCAGTCACCTTCTAAGATATTTAGGACCTTATTAGATAAAATATTTATAATCACTTTCTCTAGAAAAGAGCAAATCAGTCTGTCACCATGGGATGTATGTGAACAGGTACTAGCTAAGGAATAAACAATTATAGCAAAATCACTGAAGCCATAAAAAGATGAGCATAAAACCTAACATGGAAGCTAAAATCCACAATTTAGAAACCTATTTGTGTGTAATCTGAACCCAATTTTGAACATTACTGATATAGTAAAATGCAGAAATAATCACATGTATTTTATGTTCCTGAGAAAAGGATATGAAATGTTTACGTGTTGTTATTGCAAGAGTATAAGTTCTCACTTTAGCTTTCAGTAGACATCATGAAAGAGCTTTTATAGCTCCTACTGGGTACTGAATTTCACTCAAGTGGAGGGAAAGAAAGTGACAGTTTAGAGGAAGAAATAAAGAACGAAATATATAATGGAAATCACCAAGCAAGCACAGATAGGTAGGAGACATCAACTATAAGCACAAAAAGAAGGAACGCTTGCAGAGTCACCAAGCCCCAAAGATTGAAAGTTTCACTGAAATAAGATAACTGGAATTATTCAGGATATTAAAACAAAGGGGGAGTATTAGGTCGTAAACATGGTCCTCAGGCTTGTCTTTATGAACAATATCATTAAGAGAGCACTCAAATCACAAAGGCATGCTAACAATAGAGCTAGGACAGCTATTGGTGGCATCTCATGGGTCGTGCGTGCCACAATATGAATTATCCACTGTTGGCCAGTTTTCTGCCTTTTGCTCAGAGGGGATGGGCAAGATTAAGCACCAAAGCTAAGACAGTGGAATGGAAAAATTCTGCCAAAGTTGTAATGCCATGCCTCAAAGCTTCTCTTGATCTGGCTGCTTTCTGAGTTTCGTATCTTAAAATACAAAACTTTTCTGTATGCCTTAAGCTACAGCTTTGTGTATTCCTCCAACGGGTTCAGTCTTGAAAAGACTTTTTTGTGATCGCTCAAGGGAACCTCATATGTGGGCACCACGTGGACACTGACTGTTTTCTAATGCTCCAAAAGATTTGATGCAGCAGCTATACTCAGAGTATCCACAGATTTTGCTGAAGTAATGTTTGTGGAATGAGCTGCAGAAGACAAATTTAACTTCATGCATGCCTGCAAAATTTGGTATGTACAAAACACTGTAGCAAAAGCTTTATTCAAACATAAGGAGTGTTGGTCATAGTCCACGAGAGTTGGCATTTGGCCTGGAAAAGTTGGTGTTGGGCAAAGCAACATCATCTGTTTGGGAGTCAAAGTTACAGCTAAGAGTTTTGTGGCCAACAGGCCGTAGACTGTTCCGGGCTGAAGCAGAGGGCTGCAGTTTCCTGCTGAGGTGTGCCACTGCACAGAGCAGCTTCAGAGTAGTGGGGTCATAGAGTGGGAAGGTGACTGGGTTTTTTTAGAAATTGGGTCATTGATCTCAGAGTTGGTATCCTAGTTGCCTATTCTGGCTTCAGAGACTCTGGATTTTGCTGAAGGGCAGTCTTGAGAGTACAGGTGCAAACTAAAGTTACACACTGCTTGAATTATGGCTGTCTCTGAAGTTGGAGAGTCACGCTTACGCTTGCTCTTTTTGCCTGTACCTACTATAACAGAAGAATTGGACGTGCCTAGTAAGATCCTTTTCAAGCACTAAGAGAAAAAACTTGGATTTTTCTGGTGCTTTCTGCATATACAGTGTAAGAAGTGAGTGGGATATCACCTTTTTTGGTTGTCCTAGTGACAGGTTAGGCTGTTACTCAAGATAACACGTACTGGGCTCTGCAGACAGGGTAGATAGAAGAACTCGCACCAGGAGTGGAAAAAAATTGTAGCATGAGGTTTTTGTTGATACCAAGACTGAATGCATCTGCATGTGGCCAGAACAGTGCCAGGGTGCACAGGACTAGATTGCAGCTAAGCAGGGTGGATTGAGCTTGGCAGTTGTTACGGGTGTGCAGATAGAATGGAGCTAGATGAGAAAATCAGTATTGCAAACAGGAACTATAGAAAAGCCTTGAGATTTATACCATCACTTCGTGGCATGGATTAAGGCAGAAATCCTGCAAAAATAGTAGTTTGGGCCTTGATACCATCTAAAATTATGATCCCATGTTGGGCAGAGAGAGATCTAATGATGGGCAAGTTGCTCAGTCTAGGAGTAAATTTTCAATGCCTGATTTAAGCCCAACGCTTTTTTTTGCAGTAGGAAGCAGAGGTTGTGGAATACCACTGCTTTATCAATCGGATATTCTAGCCTTGCCTACTCCCTTCTCTTCTTGCAAGTACTTGTATTTGAACTACAGCTGCAGCCTCAGCCAACCCCACTGATCTTGAAGTCAAAATGAAGGAAAACCAACTGGTCAGTAGTATGTACTTCATAATAAAACATTATAGTAGCTACTCACGTGCATAACCCACACTGCTGTTGGGGGGGGCTGCTGAAAAGGGAAGAAGTATTCAGTGCTCATCCATCATGAGATTGGGCAGTAAGTATACTCGTTTTATATTAGTAAATATACTAATTGAGCACTAGTGTCAACTGCTGAGGGGAGGTAGCTGGGAATGACCCCCATCCCAATAAAACCAGAGTGTAACACATGTAATCTCCTTGCCTAACCAGCAACTCAGAACAATCTGAGGTAGAAGAAGAGTTCCCAGGGAAGTCCGCAATTATGTTTCTAGGTGATGTGTTAATGAATGTATCAAGCTGATTGCTCAAGCAAGAATATCCAGTAATTAGCAGTTACGCCTGTGGTATGAGTCTTATGAGGCAGATATAACCACTTTGAAGAACTGTCTGCAGTTCAGCCTGCTGGTGGCAAATGATTTAGGAAGATCTCAGAAATAGTTTCAGAACTGGCTCAACAGTACAGTAATAAACCACTGCCAAAGAGGAGTCTGAGGAAAAAAATCTCTAGAGATAATCCAGAAAGGCTGCTACTGTCCTGTCTGTATTCGGTGGGGTAACTGAGGTACACTAATCTGTTTGTTGGAGCAAGGAATAGTATCCCTGGCCTCAAACTGTGGAAAGCAGTTGTACCAACTGATTTCCTAGCACAATTAAACTGGAATCACAATATGATAGGAAGGAGGTTTAAGAGTGTTTTTCCTGCCTTTCTTTAATTCATGCTATTCAAAGTGTCATTGCTTTTTCACACTCCTGTAGTGCTAACATTCTTTTTTCATCAGTCTTCTCTGCCTGTTTTCATTGTATCTCGCTATAAAGATACTGCAGAATTCAAGGAAAAGCACAGCCTTCCTGTGCAGATCAAATTTAGTTCATGCCTGATGCTTCATACAAAGCACGATTAGCGTATGATAGCAGCTGATTTGCAAGCTCAAAAGACTCTACCAGTAAAGAAAAAAAATAATGTGGATGTGAAGGGCATGTCTTCAGCTAGGAAGCTATTAGAAACCTGATAGAAGTGCTGACTTTTTTAATTATGTAAAGAATCTTGTTACAATTCAGATTACTAGAGCTTGGAATGGGAATAAACAATCATTTGTGAGTGGAATTTCCTATTGTAAGACATATCTACAAAAAAGCCCCAGGCCAAGCATTATTGTGAGGTTTTGCTAGTAGTTTATCCTCTCTATTTAGGAGCAAACATTTGTGTGTGAAACTTTGAGTTGTAAAATTTCAGTCTGTGCAGGAATACTGTGTTTTGACTTCAGAAGGAGCGCATGGTTATTCTGTGGAATTTATCCTGGAGAACAGAGCTGCTGTGAACATACAGAGTTAAGTTGCAGGACTTCTATTCTTTTTTT
>WEIS01078276.1:4594-19116 GCA_013389965.1 Todus mexicanus | reverse complement strand
CTGTAATACGTATTTTGCAAAAGCAAATAATTTGCAACTTTTATTCCTAATGCCCACTTCAAACCCTTTTTAGAAAATCAGCTATTCATTTCAAATCACAGCTCAGTTCTCAAATTGGTCTGAGAAGTCATTGAGTTAGAAACACCTAGCTTTCTTTAAAAAAACCCCCAACGTTTAATTTGAATGCCAGAAAAAAAAAAAAACCACATTAAAAATTGTTTTGTAATTGCTCAGGTCTTGTCTCAGGTCTTCATACATTTTTAGGAGTCACAATATCCTGTGGCTAGCTGTTCCATTGCTAGACTAACCAATACATGAAGAGATGTTTTTTTTTCCTTTATTGTGAATATGACTCCTATTAATGTAAATTGATAGCCCAGGTTCTTGTATCAGAAGAGAGAGAGCAATACATACGAATCTTCAATAAATATCTCAGCCATATCCTTACTAAGATATCTTTCCAAGACTGAAGAGTCGTAGTCTACTTATTTCTCAGGTGGAAGTTTTTTCCATATCTTCGATCATCACTACCATGCTTCCTAAGATTTCCAACTCCGTATCATTCTTTTCTCTCATGCTAAGGGAGAACTGTACAAAGTATACATTGTCTGGAAAAGCTTGCAATTATGCAGTGGCTTAATGTTTTTCTCTGCTCTGAGCTCTATTGCCTTCCAAATAATCCTTTACAATTCTTCTGTGACTGGCAGTGATGAGCTACCTTACATTTTTGAGGCTCACTCCTTTGTAACTGAAATTTACCATCTGACTGCAATGACTGGGATTTTAAATGACAGGTTAAGTTTGTGTGCTCTCTTTTGCCATCAGCATCACTTTACATTTATCTATATTAAGTTCCATTTTATTACCTGGTCACCGAGTCTCCTAAGATTTTTGTACAATTTATCACAGTTAGCCCTTGTCTCACGAACAAGGTTTCATTTTAGACAGATTCACAAAAGTCTTCTGGATCACACCCAAAGTTGCAATGCACTTTACATGATCTATGGGATACAATGTTATGTTATTCATACAATCATTCAGTGTTCAAAGTATCCCAGTCAGTCAGTCCCATGTTGTTTATAAAACACCCAGTAGCTTATAAAAGTCCTTGATGGGGTAAGCAAAGTGGAGAAAGTAAAGGAAGGTCTTGATCTATTTGCATCCCCAAAAGACCTCCAGAAGTCAAGACAATATTTAAAAAATTATTAATTTTCACTCCCCCACATGCTGCAAAAGATAGGATTAGATCTCACCTAACCTTACTGCTGTTTGTAACAGGTGCTATTTTAATACACTTCACATATTCTGTAGCTACTGATAATTGCACATTAGGTGACAAGTATAATAATGAGTCACTGTACTTGTACTTGGGATTGTCGTGGTAAACTGGAATAGCTACTTATTGTCATTGTAGGGATTCTTATGCTCATCTTGTTTTCGCGTAGTTTCCCTTTTTGAAACTGAGCAGAGATGCAGTGGTTTTAGACTGATTCTGCAGAGACATTGAATATAAACTCATCATGCTTATTGTTATAGAGAGGCCTTGTAACTGAAGATTTTAGACCTGTTGTATCTTTGCTCAAGGGAACAGAATTTCTTCAATTTCACCAACAGCAGATACTCTATGCTGAATGATGCTCTCTTCCACTTTGCTGGGTTTAATATGCTCTTAAATTTATATATAAGCTAATCAGTTTTCAACTTCAAAAGCCCTAGCTCTGCTTTCAAATTAACTTCACCCATTTTGTATATTTGTTTGTTTATTTTTATTTTGTTTTGCTTTTTATTACAGAGGCATCTCTTGTCTCTGAAGAATCTGAATTCTTGCTTAGCACCCCTTCAGCAGGCTAGCACTGCAAATCTGGCTGCCAGCTGGTTTCCAAAACAACAGAGTACTATGAGAACTTAAGAGAATGTTACTACAGGTGTCCTGGTTTTCAGTTGCCTTCCTAAAGGCCCATATTATGCTTCTGTTATAAAGTGACTAGATTATAAACTAGATCTATAGACTAGATTAAAGCTGCAGATGCTAACTATTTTGACTGCAACAGTTTTCCACATTAAGGTCTGGAAGGTTGAACTATTGGATGGACTAAAAAAAAAGGGTGGATGATTGGACTCAGTGACGGATAATGAGTTTTACCCTACCTGAAGGTTTGTAACAAGTGAAATACTACAGAGGTCTGCACTGAGACCAAAGTACTTGACCAAACCAAAACATAATTCATTGTAATTGATTAAACCTAGGAAGCATGCTCTCTTAATGAATACCTCAAAAGAGAAAGCAAAATGGAGAAACTGACCTGACAACTTATGTAAGCATTCTCACACCTGCTTTTCTTACATCTTTTTCTTCATTCCTTAATTATTTGGATTGATTGTACTTTTCTGTGCTTCTAGATTTCTGTTGTTGCTGTTTCCCATTCAAGTCTCTCCTCACTCTACTGCTCTCCAAATAAATACATTAATAAATAAATAAATAAATAAATAAATAGATTAGTTTCAATCCTAGTTCAGTTGCACTGTTTTATTCATTTTTTACTGTAATCTGTATTTCTCATCTGGTTTTATTTGATCATAACTTCTTATGGGAAGACTGTCTTCAGATTTATTGATCATATCATTATCTTGCTGCTGATAAGTAATTACATTGATAAAACCTTAACTGCAATTGTGGCATCTTCTACAACACAAAGACTCCAAATGATCTCAGTCACACTGGACTAAATGGAAAGGATGAAAGTTTTTTCTACACAACAACAAAAGTCTAGTTTCATAATTTGTTGATTTGAGAATATATGTTCATATTTCAGTACACTACTGTATGGTCTGATGAGATACCGATTTTTCTAGTCACTTCAGTACATTTCTACAAGCTACAGTCACATTAAAAAATATAAACAAACTTAATGAAAAAGACTAAATAGAATTCCAAGGATTTTGCAAGGTGAAATGCAATAGAATTCTTTATTGAAACTTTCTACTTGCTGGGTATTTTTACATAATACATTCCAAAAATCCCTCTTGATTTTTACATTGTTTTAGTGAACAAGCATGTGGCTGTACTTAACTTGTCAGTTTGATATTTTCCATTTGGTTTTGGTACCTCCTTATATTGTAAACATAATTGAACTTGACAGATTATCTGCCTTTTCTGAGAAAAATGTTTGCAACAAAATATCTCCAAGGCTTTCACCTAAGTCTTTTAGCTAAGTACAAGTCCCAAGACTAGTATAGCAGACTTTTTGGAATTATTTTACATAGTGTGGTATTTGTTTGCTATAAACCCCACCGATATAACTGGTAAGTACATTTATTTTCCAGTTAGCTATATTATTAATAAATCATGATCAGTTTCAGCTGCTACAAAGTAGCTACTGTACTAACTCCAAGTAATTTCAAGCTGTAGTAAAGCATGCAATTCAGCAACTCTTGCAGTTTCACATTAAACCTGTGCAGTACAGCAGAGATTATTTATCATACCTGGTGTGATACAGGAAAATAATAAGTATTCTCAACAGTATTCACACCAGGACATAGTATGTTCATCTAACATTTAGATGAACCTGTTTGAATACTGGTTTGAAAGAGACTTTACAGGGAATGTAAAAGACTAAAAGACAATATAAAAAAATAAAATAAAAATTACTGATGGACTCTAGATACAGCAGCATTACAGATGATAGTGCAATCAGTCAGAAGAACACAAACTAGCTCTTTCTAACTGAAATACAGTGCCACAACAAGGAAAAAAAAAAAAGAAACATTTCTCGTGTTCCAACTGCATACTCCTCAGTGTGAATGGGCAGGGTATCACCACCAGCTCTCTCAATGGGAATGTGCATTTTTAATCTTCTGGGTTTGCCTCATAAAGTATTTATTTATCAATATCAGCTGCAAACAGCTTTGATGCAACTGTTTCCAGAAGCATGCTTAGTACAGATAGTTGAAAGATCCACCTAACCTCCTATCGTGAACTTTCCTTGAGTTGAAGCACGCTTGGGAGGTCAAGAAACTGAAGGTAACTTGGATCACAACTGGCAGCAAGTTGCAAACTCTTGGGAATTATCCTTACCTCATCTTTAAGTTTTTGGAGGGCACAACTGGTAATTTACAGCCACACTTTGGTTTAGTCCTGGATTTTCATCTGAAATTTCCTGTAAGAAAGAACAAGTTTTCTGGAGCTGCAGTCCCACCCAAGGAACTGAGAAGGGCTGGGGTTGGGGTTGGGGCCCAGGGTCAGCTGTGGGGCAGACGAGTGAGGCTGCAGTGATGAGGTCACAGTGACAAGGCAGGTCCTTGCCAGTCAGGAAGGCAAAGAAAAGTCAAGGCCAGCAATATACTAGCAGGCCTACAGCATGGATCAGGTAAAGGTAAGGCAGCTCCCAGGCCACTGCAAATGCCCCTGCAAGACCTCCCTGCCTCTCCCAGGTAGCTCTGGTCACAGCTGCCCAAAGCCGCTGGCAAATGGTATTGGAGAAGTGGTTACAGACCTAAGTGTCTCGGTGCTCTCAGCGACTGATGGTTGATTTCTATTTAGATGTTTAATTAAGTTGAGCTTTTCTAACTAGCTGATTCCTAGTCTTCTTAATGGGGAGGGTTGATCTCATCTGGGAGCTGGTGCTTTCTACTGCCCTCTGTGCAGCCTCCTTTCCTGCCTTTTCACCAGCAGCTGGGTGCTGAAAGCAATCCTACCTTGAATGAAACATTCTCAGTAAGTGTTCCACATAAAAAAAATGGAGAGCCCTTCTTGCAGATTCCAGTTGGATTTCGGATGGCTCAGTGATATTCTGTAATAAAAGAAAGATTTTTATTTTTAGTTTTTATTCTTGCTAAGAGACATAAGCTTGCTGAAAAAAAATATTCCTTTTTCAGTAGGGTTTGGCAGATGCATTATTAAAAGTGCAGGTTCATACCTATATGAAAAGTTAAATAAATATTTTTTTATGAATTCTATTTAAATGGAAAAACCAACAAACCATTTCTGTTATGATATTTTGCAAATTTAGTTTTTTCAAAGTCTCAGGTTCAATTCTGTACTTATTTTATTTCAATGTCATATAAATTTTAAGGGTGTCTAATAAAATATACAAGTTTGGAATAAGTTCAATGTTATATTTCAAGTAAAAAAAAAAATCCTTTGTCCCTCCAGATTTGGTCATGTAGCATGAAAAACTTTCATTTCTCCTCAAAAAACCCCAATACTTCTTTCTCTTCAATTGTATCCTGATTCATCCTTTGGGTGAAAAGAACACATTATTGCACATCTTTAACTACATACACAATGTCACAGGCTAGGGCAACTCCATATTTCAAGAAAGAATACAAGTAAGTAAAAATCTGTCCCTGTCCTTTCATGTCCTCACCATCCATGCCATTACGCAGTCAGCATACCACAGCTGAAACAGCTTGTCTCCTTTCTCTACACACATAGAGAAGTTGGCAATGCACAGTCTACTTATAATAAATTACTTAAAACTAGTGCTGCTGGCTACATGGTTTAAAACTAAAACTGTCCAAAAGATAGATGTTATTAACATCAGCAAGTGATTATCTACCCCTACAGGGTGTGCAGCAGGAACACAATAAAGTGATCAAACAAATGATTATGTAAGTCCTTACAAAACTTAAGCCTTAAGAGTTACAACTAAAAATAAAGTCTGCATAAATTTTGATGATGTTTCTTAATCCCATTCATCTCATGATATTGTGATCAATCAGAATCATATTATGATTTAAAGAATAGATTCTGTATAAAGCGTTTATGTTGCTGAAGGCAACCTGAGTAGGTTGCCTTTTAAGGCATGGCTAAGAGTATCGCATGTTTAAAAAATTGTACTCAGAATAGATTTCACAAGAATTATCCAGAATATTCTTGTCTACAAAAAACAATTCTAACAAACAGGTTTTTATATCACCAGTCTTGTTGCCAAGGTTGGAGGTTTTTTTGTACATTCCCCCAGACTCCCCGGGTCCTAAATTTTCTCTTCAGCACTGTTGTTACAAGAGAAATGATTAGCTAAAGAAAATATTCTAACACAGCTAAATCTCAGAGAAATTGTGGTTTACCTGCACAGTAAATTCCATTTACTTAAAAAAACACACCAAAGTAACAGTTAAAGTTTATGAATATAAAAATTTACAAACAATTATGACCAGTTATGGTAAGGATGGTGATCTTTAAGTAAAAAAAGGCTTACAGGAATATGATTCACCATAAGGCATACATCTTTTTTTGAGACTGATTTGTTCTTATAAAAAGAGTATGCTAAATGATTCTGTTTATTTTTCCTTATATTTTCTTAGCAGATTAGAAATCCACACCCAATTGAAACCTGAGAAGGATTTTTTTTTTTCTGCTCAGTAACCGCTCCTTTCCACATTAAATATAAAATGTTATCTTTTAAAAACCCTATAGACCTTTACTTAGGCTCAATGACAAACTTGTACAAAGTTTTCATGAATAAATGTATTTTAGAGTAGTTCATACTTTGAATACAATCAGGCTTTGTCTGATTAAATAGCACAAAATATTTCAGCAACCCAACACTATTACACAAGCTCAATTAATATATTTTTAGTTGCATATAATGTTATTCTATAATTTAAATGTTAGTGGAATAAAGGAGAACTCTGTTATATGTCTTGACTAATGTTGAAGTTCTGAAATAACTTTGATAAAAATCTTGCAGTGTTTGTATTTTTCTACAACGCCTTCTGACTCCCAAAGTAATTTTCTGCAGGAGACACTATGAAATTCTAGATCAGTCCTACTGGTTTTAGGCTTTAGTCATTAAAGTGGCATATACTGCCCAGTTACTGAACAGTTCAGCTTGTATGAAGAATTTCTAGCTTACAGTATGTTTTTGTACATCACTACCAAGTCAGAGATAGATTTAGGTCTATGGAAGAGATTACAACTTTCGGACTGTTGTATATAAACTATGGTAACCTTGAAAATAACTCAAGGTCTACCTCTTTATTCTAAAGATAAGGAAGTAAGAAATAAGGAATTATAGAGGTTTGCTCAAGATTCCAGGAAAAAAGCCTCTGTCAGAGCACATAACACATTCAATCCTCTTGTATTTCCATCTTGCATTCTAACCTTACAAACAGGCTTCTTGTCATTGCTGTGGATAAAGCCGTAGCATTTTGAGAAGAAAGTCTTTAAGGTCTGGAATACAGTCCTGCACAGCTAACAGTTAAAAACAAGTAGTCATTTACAAAATAAACCCTGCTAGAGGCAGGGCTGAGGAAGAAAGAACAAATAGAAAGCCCAGGAACTTAATTTAGAAAGGAACACTTTATGACACAAATATTCAGTATGTAAAATTATGCCAAACAAGCTTGAAAAAATTGTAGCTTAATCAAGTGCTTTTCCACAATTAAACACAAACCAGAATGAACTGCTTTGTTCTCATAATGCACTTAAGGCAGACAATCCTCACATCTTAAAATGCGTGTTGGGAAACTCCTGCTAACAGGAGCAGAAGTTGCTTAAAATTCAAAGCAAAATTGTACTTTGAAATAGCAATAACTGCATGTATGTATCAAACACCAAACACTGCAGCAACAGGCTTGCCTCAGACTACCTGTGAATCACCACATTGCCATCAGAGACCCAGCGAAAAAGTCTGTAGTGAAAGCTCCCTGAAGCAGGAGAGTTCTGAGGGCAGCTATTTCTCTGGTTGGCCACAAACAGCTAGAGGTGCCTGGGCTGTCAACCACATCAGCACACCAGCACAGGGCAGAGCTAAGAAGGAGATACAAAGTCATACTTAGAGCAGCTGCCAAAATAGGAGGTTTGGTTTAGGTTTTTGGTTGATTGGTTGGTTGTTTTTCATTATTTTTATTTTTTTTTAATTATTATTGATGTTATATTTTGTTTGGTTTGTTTATTTTTTATTTTATTTGTTGTTCTTTTTAAAAAAATAATTTTAAAGGGTTAAAACCCCCATATACCATTTTCAAGTTCCGCTTGAACTGATGCTGAGTTTTGCTTTGCTTCTTCTCATAGCAGTGCTGGATACTAAGCTTTCACCAAACAAATATCAAGAGTGAGATTCTTAAAAGTGAGGAAGAAAAAATACGCATGTAGAGCAAATATAATGATATACACTCATCTTTGTATATATTAAACCTACAGGCTGGTAAGCCTATGTTTTTTATAATACACTATTAAGATAAATGAGATTTGCTAAAAAAAATATTTGAAACCAACAAAACACCAAGAATAAAATCAAGAAATATTTCTGAACTGTTTCCCCAGGAGCCTTTCTTTTGTCTTATTACTGAAGAACATGTAGGTCACAGCTCTATTTATATTTTAAAGGTTTAAAAATAATTTCTTTAAAATCAAGCTTTATTTAGTACACTGCTTTATCCCCATCACTACCTAACATGAATAAATAAATAAAACAATATGGGGGCACTAGACCACATTTTGAACATAATGACTGTGTAAAATTGAGATTACAAGTATTAATTTTCGTCTATTAGATTAAAACACAAAATCTGATTCTTATTCCGCTAAGGACTTACATAGTACCAAATATACACACAAAGGTATCAGCAATAAAGTGGAAGAGGTTCTAAACCCAGCTTTTCCAGGATATAACACTGACAATAACAAACACAAGTTTGGTGATATAACTTATCCTAGCAGGATAAATGACAATGGCTAACCAACAACTAAATATCTGAAAATACAGTATCACTCTGTAGTCATTAAGTAATACTATCTTTTAAAATTTAAAATTTCAATCATGGATGATCAACATGAATTGCAGATTAAGAGGATAAAATCAGTCATTGAGAATGTTAAAGAGGCTTCACATTCTAAATTAAATTTTATGCTTTTTCTCTTTATTTTCCCCCAATGACTCTGAAATCAAACTGANTTTGTACATATTTGTATATATTTACCTTTTCATTATTATTGTTATTATTATTTAAAATTTTCAGTAAAGCTGTTCTAGTTTCCTTTCCTAATCAATAAGTCTCTCTCCTTTATTTCCTTTCTTCCCTTTTTGGGTGGGGAGGGGAAGAGAGTGTTCTGTTGCAGATTTGGGGGTGCCCTGACCCCAAACCGTGACAATAGTCAAAATTAAATTGCAGTTCCCATTCTAATGATTACTTTTGGACATAGCAGACAGTAGTATAGTAAATTGTAAGTATCTAAAATGTGCCAGGATGACTAATAAAAAACAGTCTTAGATTTAGATAGGGATGAAGAAATCCAGTCAACTTAATGATGTAACAGAAGTCAGAAAAGGATGTTGCTATGTAAAACATTTTGAAGCTAATCACCAGTATCTCTGAGTCTTGCAAAGATGTATTGCAGAAACATTAGGTACAGGAATGCTGCATTCAGAGAAAAGTATGGCAGCAAAAAAGTGTTCATAAATGCAAAGACTATGATTATTAGTAAAGGTATCTAGATGCTGCAAAGCAGCAGAGTCCCGAAGAAAAGTGTGAACATCCCAAGAACTTATGCATGCCCAATTTCTTTAAATATTCCCTGATGGAATCCTCTTCCATGAAGGCTATTTTTCTCTCTCCAGACTGAGGCAAAAAAAGGGATTGCAAACTTCATCCTTTTCCATGTTCTTTGACACCCTGGCCCCTGCCCCACACAGCAGATCTTCCCTGGCTTTCCTTTTGCTGTTGATATACTTGCAGAAGCCCTCCATGTTGCCCTCCATGTCTCTCACCAAATTCAATTCCAGTTGATTTTTGGCTATCCTAAGATGATGACAGCATGGTGTTGGTAAGTGACAGTCATCAACTTGGAGAAAAGTTTGCAGAAGCAGCTCCTTCTTTTTATGTTCTCTATCCTCACAGCAATTGTGACTGGGTGGGCTTGGCCCCTGGTAAAGAGAAAGTACTTGGGAAACTGATTCTCTTCTCCGACTCAGTATGACTTCTGTAACATTCCCAATAAGTCACCGTCGGTAGTCTGCGCGTGCCTCTGTAAGATGAGATGTTTCTAGAAGCTGTCCTGGACAGCAAGCTGTTTGTAAAAGATACAGTTTAGTTCAATGCACAGTTTGGATGAAAGAAATAATAGACAGAAAGAAATAATATCTAACATAGCTCCTTGATTCAGAAATATCTATTGTACAACATGACCAGAAAGGAGAACTCTGCCCAAACTGGGAGGATAGATCAAACTGACAGGAAAAACATATGATACCAATAATTTTTGAAGTCTCCAGGGCTCAATAAGGAAACTGGTCAGAGATTTGGACTGACTTATGAAGAAAGAAGATAAACCATTTATCATAGGAAATTTCATTTAGCTTGACAGTTAGGAGCAAATATGAGATGTGAAAATGTTAAGAGATGGAACATGATTTATTGTCTTCACTGTCCAGGAAAGTATGCAAAACAAAGATTTCAGCCTTTCTTGGTTTTAATTACAGTGGCATAATGGGATATTGCTGTATAATACACCAAAACTTAGAAATCTTTGCATTTTAAGAGTAATTGCAGATTTAGTTATTTGAAATGCTAGCCACCAAAATGTATTGTGTTCAAGTCTTTCAAAGAAGAAACTGATTTACAGGAGCAGTTATAGTGTCCACCTGTAACAAAGCCTCCATTGTAAGATTGTGCTTTACATCAAAATCAGTAGAAAATACATAAACTTGTAACTATAGTAAAGGACTTACACAGAAATCATAGCAAAACATGTTTCACTGGTCAAAAGTTTAACTTCAGATCACTAAATCATTGCTAAAGCAGTAGAATTTTTGAATGAAATACCTGTATATACAATATTGACTGCTCATTTCTTTCAAAAAACTTGATAAAAAATCTATTTACATTTAAAAAACCCTCCAAAATGCAATAAAACAAAACAAACAAAAATTCACCCACAAAAGCCCCAGAAGCAGGAAACTCTTTAACTCTCCTGAAAACCACAGTCAACCAGCAGAAGTAGTATGATTTCTCCCTGGAGGTTAATACGTTCCTTCTAAAAAACAACAACAAAATTCGTATTTTTAAATAGGATTTTAAAAGTCTGTAACTACAGTCCTCGGGTCTGATCTTCTGTCACTCCTACTTACACTAACCAGTAGTGGAGGTACTGAATTCATCTGGAATGCACTTCGCGCAAGGTCAGATATGAAAGAATAGTGAAAGAATAAAGAGAGTAGGGAGACATCAGGAAAAAAAAAGAGAGAGGATACAGGAAGAAATGATACTGGAGGAATCTGGAGAAAGTGAAGCTTACAGGATGTGATAGCTTAAAGCATGATCTAAACTCAAGGTAAAACAAAAAAACAAGACAATGGTAAAGGAGCATGAGCATACAACAAATTAAACAGGAGATGAAAAAAACCAGTATCAGAAAAGTTAATAACAACTAAAAAAAAAAACCACTCTCAGATATATAAGGAAAAAAAAAAAGATTCTTGGGGAAAGATAGAAGGAACTATAGGCATAGCAGAGACCATTAGATGTAGGTTTTGGAAGCAGCTTCTTCAGCAGAAAAGTAAAAAGTGTTACAAAATAGATTTTAATAAAATTTTTATAGTGTTAAAAAAGAAGAATGATTGATATGGTGGAAATGGAACAAATGTTGAAATTCATCTAAGAGAGAATAATGCAGAGAGCTAGTTTTGGCATGTGGAGAAAGAATATTAAAGTACGATTTATATTCATTGGGAAGATTCTAGCAACAACATTAGAAAATTCATAAACCAACTTCTATGTAGAGAACATAAATTGAATGCAGTGGTGTTAATTCAGGCTATTTGAGTCTTCCCAGGCACTGAGTTGCTCCTTGATTTAGCCATATAATTCAACATCATAAGAAAACTAAAGAAGCCAGACTCACCTGCTGTGGCTGAATGGTAAAGCCAGACAAGGAGCAACTGAAAATTGGTGAAAAAAATGCTTCTAAAACAAAAAATAGACACAAAATATTTCTGAAATATGGTCAATTCTTTTGTTTCCCACCGAAATTCAAAGATAAATGAAGCTGTAAGTTTTTTCACACTAAGAACTGCTGACGGAAAAAAACCCCATAACAAACCACCAAACAAACAACAACAAAAAAGGAATCGATGCATTCTGCTGTGGGGAAAACAAATAAATGGTTTCTGTAGAAGAAAGTCTCATAATTTTAGTGACAGTGATTGCAGTTTTGATGGTACAAGAAATTTTTCACGTAATTTTCTTCCAATATTTAAAGAAAATAAAATGTAACACAATGTAAGAAAACAAAAAAAAAAAAGTTTTTATGCATGATTTAGTGTTAGAATGTTAACATGGTTACTCAATGAAACTTCCCAATCTCTTGCAAAATCTTTTTGCAGAGCACTATTGTCCTACTTAAAAGCTATTATTTTGTGCAATATGATTTCTATTAATGCACAAGAATTATTTAATAATAACATTCCTCCTTAGGGAAGAAATATTAATCATATCAGATAGGTGAAATGCAAGCAATTAATTGAACACCTTAGTGATCCTGTAAGTCCTACCTACCTAATACTCTAGAGTTATGTGTGATATAGGGAACTGTTACTCAGAAGATTTGATGTCATAACAAAATTCAAATTTTGTGCTTTGAAATGCTCAGTAAAATAGAACGAAACCCAGATTTTTTTGAGCTGCCTGCTAAGATTTTCCAAAATAGCCTACATACCCTAGCAGTAGCCTGCTGACTTGTGTTATAGAAATAAGATTATGCATCAAATATGTGTTTATAAAGTGCACTGTTTCATAATTCTTCTTTATAAAAGGTAGTGAGGCATAGAACTGGATTTCTACCTGTAACTGCATATTTTATTTACCCATATGATAACAGAAGACTGCAACTATCATGCCTAATTTCATTTTTTTCTTTTATCAAAAGTCTTTATTTAGGGTATTACCCATATCTATGCAATGTGGTGTACTGAGACCTTCAAATTTTAATAATACATAACAAACTCTCCCTCAGTTGAGCTTATCTCCAAATACTTTACACAGTAACTGCATCTTTACATGCTAGAAAGAATCATCCTTATATGCTTGTGTAATATGTAAATTTTGAGAACCTACCAGTGATATTGGTAACTAGTAAATTCTTAGGTTGAACTGTTAATGACCTTAGGAAAAGGGTGCGTTTTGTGAATAATTTTGACTATTATCATACTAGTTCTGCTGTTATGAAGTTACAGCTTGAAAGCTCCAGAACTGAGAGTTTTAACAGGACCACTCAAAAGTACAAACAGAAGGTGACACTACACACTCTGGAACTTCACACACTGATTTCAGGTGGTCAATTACTATTGAGTCTAGGAATATAACATTAGGAAGTGAGTAAATCTGAGTTTCGGGATAAAAAAGAACAGCTCTCTGATGTATTCCTAGACAGTAAATGAGGAAATAACATGCTATTATGAAGCAATTAAAAAGAATCCCACTTCCTAAAGAAGGCTTGGAGCTGTCAACATTAGGAATGTAGAACCACTGGAGTGATAAGAATAACACTGGCAAAAAGGTAGGCGCTAAAATGTCTATGTAATTAGTGATTCAAAACCAGACTGCAAACAAAAATCCTAAAACCTCAAGAAATTCTAAAAGGTTACTGGGGTTACACTCCACCATTTTTTACTTACATAGTAGAAAATTATATGTTGCATTAGAAGGCAATAAAGTACATATCTTTTTCCTTTAATGTATCCAAGTCGTGCTTTTTGCTTCAATTTTTCATGTTGACTATTGCCTTCTTGATTGTAAGTTTTAATATTAGGCAATCTTTTCACATCAGTATTGCAAATTTCAGTAAAATGTTATCACCCATGCAGTCCTATTTTCTCCAGTAAACAAAATCTATTTATATTTCTGGACAATAATGTACACCAGTTAACATTTTTAAATGTCAAGCAGATTTGTTTAATTGCACTAGTATCTTTGCAGATAGGAAGGTATAATTTTGACCTCTGAATGGTCATATTAACATTTAAAACAAATCTACATTTATCAAGCTATGTAGAATATTTGTTGTAAAGTTCAAAATATTTTCAATCAATTCATGCAAGATTAGATAAGAACATGCAAAGGGCAGAAGGAAGACGGAGAACTGCACATTCAACTGACTGTTGAGTACCAGAAACACAGAGGTTTCAGTCAGAATTTGAGATCTTAAAAAAACATTTATCTCTTACATCAAAAATTTACACACAAGTGTAAAACTAAAATGTAAACCAAAACTGCTACAAAAAGCTGCCGCATTATTCTGAGTAATCTGTTAAAAAAAATCCAAATGCTTCACTGTTGGGCAATGTTAAAGTTGAACTGGTAGGTGTTTTAAGGATTGCATTTTGCAAGGCAATAGGAACATGCATTCTTAATATTTGTATTTGTCCACCAAAATACAAATACGTACACCTTGAAACTGTAACAAAGATAATAGGACTTTCAGTGCATTTATTCATATTGAGTTTGCAAAGCATATTAGTGTATTGTGTTTGGTTGAGATGGAGTTTATGTTCCCCATAGCAGCTGTTATAGTGCTGTGCTTT
>WEIS01078275.1:0-10348 GCA_013389965.1 Todus mexicanus | reverse complement strand
TAAATGACAGCTCCAGTAACGGGATGTATCCCTTGAAAGACAGCAATCTTGATCCTCAGAGATGATGTGAGATACAGGTCCAGGTGGCATTGGTGCTGTTAATATTGTATTAATAGGTGATGCTGGGGACCCATGGTGCCAAGCATTGAGTAGCTGGGCAGTATAATACTTTTTTTGCCCCAGAAGTTCTTACATGCTCCACAGGTGTAAAGGAATTACATCCTTAATCTTACATATTGGCAATTGAGGCTTATGGAAAATAAGAATAAATTTACTAAGCTGTTTAGACACATAAATTTGCAAATATGTATTTCCTCCCCAGCCTGAGTCCTTATACATGTTAACTGTCTAATTCCATTTCACCTATTGGTTTTACTGGAGTATAAGAATGACACCCATGTTAGAAACCATAGAAAAATTTGCCCATGGTGACTGGGCGCAAACCACACAGAGAGTTCAAGACCGTTCATTTCTCTCTACAGTCTCATGGGGGTAATGAAAGCCCACCACAATTTGAGGCAAGGAGAGAAAACGGGCAGAAAAACCAATGAAACTTATAGTCTGTGCTCGTATCTGACTCATACTCAAGGGTCTGGACTGAAAAACCTTTTTTCCTAAGGCACAACTAGAGCTGAAAACTACAACATGGTCCTTATATTCTGTAATATTCCAGTATAGCATTCACAGAATGCTGTGTCAGCGTCCCTGGTGTGTTAAGATGGAAGACTGTAAAGATCTAAGCATGAATATCACAATTCACATTCTCCTCCTTTGTGTCACTTTGATGTTTAGGCTTTAGGTTTAGTGTCATCTCCTAGTTAGCAGGTTTTAGTGTGCCACAGGCTTTTCTATCAACATATGGTTGTATTGTTTCCTGTTACTTGGAGGTCAGTTGGTGCTTGGCCAAGGGATAAGTGAACTTGTTGAGTTTGAGAGCAGTCAAATAGTTAATTTGATAATATTTAACTTGCCAAATCCTTAATGCGCAGAGGCTGCCCCACTCAGGAGTTGAGCGGGGCAGCATGATCTCCCTTAGCTATTATTTCAGGATGCGTGCAGAACCAGGAAGACTGTGTATCAGTTTACATTCAGCTTGGTAATCTTACATGGGGCCTGTTTGTGTCTCTTGTGCTGAAGGCTGAATGTAAAATGAACATTGTTAGCCAAGAAAGCAAATAAAAGGAACTATTTCCCAAGGCATTTTACTCTGTTTATTTAACGCCTCTGAACAAACTCCTTTCCACATCCTCTGAACCTACTGGCCACTTCAGATAGCTCCATTTCCTGCTGGTTGAGTTTTTTCTAAAATGTTTATTCAGCTCCAGGAAATGATGATTTCCTGAATATTCTGAAACTTCATATTTTTGTTGTATCCCTGTTTATTTAATAGTCTTACTTATTGTGCAAGTGTGCAATGCACAGCAATACCCCTTGCAATAAGGAAGGAGTGGAACTAGATGTTGTATATCAAAAACCAATGTAAGTGAAACTAAATCTGTTTTTGCTAATTTATACACTAGTGTATTTCTATTAGCATGAGCAGTTACTCCTTATTTATACTGCCTTTAATGAGTTCAGAAGTATGTTTTTAAATTTATCCTGCTCTTTAAGGAAGTGCCTAAAAATTCAAGCTAGTGAAAGAGAATTAATTAACTTATAGATCAAGAATTTATAATTCACAGTTTACATTAATGTCTTCTAGTTTTCTTGAAGCAACAAACCAATGGAAAGGACTATACATTTTCCTCACCCTACACTGGGACTAAAAATGAGCAATGCTTATTTTGTGTGGTTGTACCTAACCTGCAGTCAACACTCCAGCCTGACATGGATTTCACTAAAGAGAGTGAAATTTATGCACAGTCTTAATGCAACGGCCGTAATACTCTATACACAAGAATAGGAACAAGAAGTAGCTACTCTGAAATTATAAGAGATTCTTTAAAGTAAATCAAATGGGATTGGTCCCAGAGAAAATTCAGGAATTGCATAGTAATTAACCCTAGATTGAGCCATGTGTCCCTCCACCATGCTTTCAACCTTCTCTCTTCATGTCTACTTGTTCTTACCCTTCATCTGCTGGCATTATCAACTGTGACTTTCTTCAGCTTTTTACAGGCAGAATGGATAGTTCGCATCTCCACTGAGTCCAAAGGGAAAGACAATGTGGACATGCTGTACTCTCCTGTCCCAAAATGATGAGCTCTTACAACATCAAGGTACAACTTGCCATCCTTACTTGGAACTTCTACCCTCATAGAAACCACATCTTTCAATGTCCTTTGTTTCCATTTGGAAAAGATTTTGAAGGAGGAACAGACTGATGATTAGACTTTGTTTTTCTCAGGCATCCTTCTATCTTTCTTGATCTAGAAACCAGCCTCTTCCTCTCCTGTGAGTCATTTGTTGCCACTCCTATACTGTCTGTGGTGAGGAGGCTGGTTGCTTTCCTCCACTTTTAAATATTCTTTTAAGAGTTTCTCTATTCCTTCCTTCCTTCCTTTCTTCCTTCCTTCTTTCCTTCCTTTCTTCCTTCCTTCCTTCCACATTTTCTCACATTCATCCACTATTTTTCCGCAGTTCAGGTGGAGACATTCTGCTGCTGTCTCTGTCACCAGGCGTTGCTGGGATGTCTGTATCACTGACAGGCACTGAACCCTGTGTAGGTGTCAGAAGGGGGTGGCTTTGATATCATGTATTTGATATCCACATTGCTGAGCTGCACAATCCCTGAGAATGCCCTTTCTGCCATGTTACAGCTTCCCTGAGCTCATGTTGTGTTATTTCATCACAACTGTTTGATTTTTGAGTGGACTTGGATTTTTTAAATGAATCTCTGATTGATTCACCTTAATTCCTTGTGTAACCTGCTCTGTGCTTTTGCAGGGGGACATTTCCCTCTCTTCCTCCTGTCTAACATGGTCAAATCGAGCTGCAACACTTTTATCTTTTTCTTTTCAGGAACCTTTTTCTTCCTATCTTTTCTGCTCCACTATAGTTGACATCAGGACATCAGCTCCAACAGCCTCTTCTCCAGCATTGACAGAGGGTTGCACCATTCTGAGAAGTTCCTTACATTTTACATCTTTTTAAGCTTGGTGAAGTTTTCAGAGCATGCAGGAGACCCATGGAAAATGGTTTTTACCTCCTATAGAAGTTTTGGCTGTTTGGCCCCTATTATCACTTCAGCTGCTGGGAATAATTTGCAGCACCACGTTTAATCCTGAAATTTCATGAGAAAAAGCTACCCCAGGCTACTATTGCATTTGTAAAATAAGCTGCTAGGTGTTAGGAAAGCAGGAGAATCACACAAATAAATAGGTTTAAATTAACTCCAGGTCCTATACTAATACATGATGACATTTACAGCTGCCTTGGCTTACCCTGCCATCTTCTGGTGATACCTGCTGCAAGATCAAAAGTTAGAGATGAAATGAGATGAAATATTTTACAACTACAAACACAAGGGTTGGCTACAGTCCAACAGAACAGTTTCCTTAAATAACCATTTTTAATATACAGCACCATATAGGATTCCTGCAATAAATGTTAGGATTTTAGATTTTGATTTAACTGCTTTCAATAATGTATTTATTTTACTGAATGATACTTTATTAGGCTAAAGAAACATTTCTGGCCTGACAGTGTCTGTCCTGGCAAAGGCAGATAAAAAAAGTATGTACCACTCATTTCTCTATCATTATAAAAGAACCAAGGATATTGAGGCAGCCAGAGCCATTGACTGGGCAAGTATTCAAGACTGCGACTGCTTTCTCCAAGTCTTTAGATGCTTAGTTACGAACTGCTTCTTAGCCATCCAAAATCGGGCTGTTTGACACTTTCCACAACAACGCCACGGATCTGTGCTCCAATTCTCTCAGTGTGCCTCCCAGCCTAATAACTTCAGTGGGTGGCTTCTGTGAGAAGCTGCTAGAAACTTCCTCTGTGTCTGATAGAGCCAATGCCAGCCCAGTACAAGACAGACCCACCACTGGCCAAGGCCAAGCCCATCAGTGATGGTGGTAACATCTCTGATATATGTAAGGGGAAAGAGAAAACTGCCCAACAACCTGCAGTCAGAGAGAGGAGTGACAATATGTGAGAAATGACTCTGCAGACACGAAAGTCAGTGAAGGAGGAGAGGGAGAAAGTGCTCTAGGTGCCCAAGCAGAGATTTTCCTGCAGCCCGTGTTAAAGATCATGCTGAGGCAGGCTGTCCCTCTGCAGCCTATGGAGGTTAATGGTGTAGCAGACATTTTCCCTGCAGACCATAGAGGACTGAAGCAGGTGGGTACCCAAAGAAGGCTGTGGCCTCTTGGGAAGCCCGCTCTGGAGCAGGTTCCTGATAGGATCTGTGGCCCTGTGGATAGGGGAGCCCATGCTAGAGCAGGTTTGTTGGAAGGACTTGTGTCCCCATGGGGAACCCACACTGGAGCAGTCTGTTCCTAAGGAACCGCACTCCATGGGATGGACCAACACCGGAACAGTTCATGAAGAACTGTAGCCCATAGGAAGGGCTCATGTTGGAGAAGTTCGTGAAGGATTGTCTACCATGGGAGGGAACCTACACTGGAACAGGGAAAGAGTGTGAGGAATCCTCCCCCTGAGGAGGAAGGAGGGGCAGACAAAATGCGTGATGAACTGACTTCAACATCCATTCCCCATCCCCCTGTGCTGCTAAGGGGAGGTGGTAGGGGAATAAGGAGCAGAGTTAAACCTGGGAAGAACAGAGGGGTAGAGGGAAGGTGTTTTAAAATTTGGTTTTATTTCTCATTATCCTACTCTGATTTGATTGTTAATAAATCAAACTAGTTTCCTCAAGTTGAGTCTGGTCTGCCGATGATGGTAATTGGTGAGTGATCTGCCCCTGTCCTCATCTAAATCCATGAACCTTTCATTATATTTTCTCTCCCCTGTCCAGCTGAGGGCAGCTACAGAGTGGCTTTGGCGGGCACCTGGCATCCAGTCAGGGTTAACCCACCACACTGGTTTTCCTGCTTCTTTTGATTTCTGTTTGCAGCCTGTCCAGAATTATGCTGTTTGTCTGCATGATTTCGCCCTTTGGCCCCCAATGCTCTTTCTTTACAAAGACCTCAGCACTGGCCATCCCTTAAGGACGGAATTGAATCTGAATTTTTCCTTTTGACATTTAAAGTGCTGCTGGTTTGGAAAGTCCCCCCTTCACCCAGAGGAAAATTGGGACTTTTTATTGGAAAGTCAGAAAACATTCAGTGTTTGGCAACAAAGGGATTAGACATGTCTCAAAACTACAGGCCATTCTTTAATGCTCACCAAAAATGTGCTGGTTTTTGGTCTGAAAATGTTAAGTTGCCATAAACAGAGGGTTGGGTTTTTTCAGTGTTTCCACAAAATGTTGAAAATTTTCATGGAAAGCAGCTGTTGTGGGTAAAAAAAAATAATATTAGACAGAGTAATCATACAAAAGTACTCTTTCTACTGTTCAGTAGAGAAGTTTTGATGGAAAATTTTGACCAGCTTGCTTTAAATCCTTTTATGGTGCTGTGTTACGAAAGGATTAAACTTAGACACTCTATCTGGCTTCTTCACCTATTACTGTTTATACTTCATTATGTCAGTCTCTTCACTATTCTCAGGTCTGTAACCCCTCTCACTTGATATTTACAATATTTATTCTCTTGCTTTATTTAAAATGTTTTGCCTGCTTTTAGCTTAATTTAATCAGCTGGGCATCTGCCTGATCTCTTCCTGGTTGCCCAAATCTGCTATGTGAGGTTGCTCTCAAGGGCTGCTCTAGAGGCATGGCACTTGTTTTATGGAGCACTTCTGAGCTGCAGACCTTTGTGGCTCCTTTGATGTGCTCC
This sequence comes from Todus mexicanus, assembly GCA_013389965.1. Lineage (NCBI taxonomy): Eukaryota > Metazoa > Chordata > Aves > Coraciiformes > Todidae > Todus > Todus mexicanus. Next base: position 4,505 of record WEIS01078275.1, on the reverse strand, counting down.
AATGACACAAGGCTCCCTCGTGTCCTTGCAGCATCTTTATCCTGGGACTTCACAGCACACTCAGATTCTTGTCCTCCTTAGTGTTTCACTGCTGAGGAACTATTTTACAGCAAAAAATATGATTACTTAGTAATTGAGGAAACTCCTACTTGATGTTATTGTATTATTGTCCATCTTCATGGTGTTCAAGTTGTGTCTGCTGTTCTGGCTCTCAGCCTACTTCTGCCCAAGTTCACGTCATCTATTCTGCCCTGGGACTGCACCCTAGGAGGCACCATGATTCCTGAGGGCTCCTGTTTCCACAGCAGCCCTAATTAGGGCTCCGATTAAGACAAACTGCCCAGGCTAATTCCAGATGATGATAGCTTCTAATATCCCGCTGAGCACCATGGGGATTCAGGACCACAAGTGTTACAGGAACTTGAGCTTCAAAAAGGTGCAGACACTTTTGAATTCCACTACAAATAGCCAATAACAGTGGTATGTAGAAAGCATGCACTGAGTTGTATCAGTGTCAAAATTGCATGCTAATGTGTTGTTTTTTTTCTCTAATACATTGAAGGTCTCCAGGGAAATAGCTGGTTAATTTGGCTGATTGGTGTCATTCCCACAAGTGTGTTTACCAGAACCAAGACTAATTAGCTCTCCAGACAGTATGTGAATGCAAACATATCAGCTTTTATTTTCCATCCTTTAACTCCCATCTGATCTCATGCAGTTGCACCTTCAAGCAGTCAACACATTAGGAATTCGACTGTCAGTCTCTGGAGCTCAGGAGCAGGGGTGCAATGGAAGGGTGGTTTGCTTCAATTCGCAATGTTGTGGCTGACAAAGCTGGTGCCTACAGTGTGCCGTAGTGGCAGATCTGAGTCTCCACCACCCATTAGCCAAAGCAGTTTTAATTCTAGCTCAGAAACAAGTGGCAAACCCTATCAGGTCAGGCTACGTGTACCCCAACCATCCTTCTAAAGCCCACTGTTACATGCAGAGCAATCAGCCTACAAGGAGCACTGGTTCAGATAAAAGAGGGAGTTTCCTGCATGAAACTAGATAAGTACAGGTTATATGGGCTCTGCCTTTTTCTCCAGCCTTGCCAGGATCCTTGTGAGGCAACATCCAGGCTGAGCAGTGACTCAAAATATTCTGCAGGCAGTGACATTGTGCTCATTGTGGTGCTTGGTCCCACTGTGCCCCCTGGAGCACCCGCTGCTACAGGACACTGTGAGTTTTGCAGAGGTGAGGGTAATATTTGAAATAAGAATGACCAGATAGTGAGAGGTTCCTAAGAACCAAGAATATGCTCTTATCCAGTGCCTGTATTGGGGAAAAGATAATTTTGGCATCTTTTTCTAACAATTCTTCTTAAAACAAGCAGAGAGGCAGAGTTTGATCACACTGACACTGGTGCAACTCCAAAGTACCTGCTGTGAGTGACTAAATTATGCTAGATTCACAGCATGGTAGTGAGATCAGCCCCTGATCTGCAGCAACTACTGCGGTTCTGCAGTAAGTGTACATAATTCCTGTTTGAAAATGACGGGAACTGCAGACATAAAGGTTGGTCATAATTGTTGATGTGTTTTACAGGAGGAGCAACTGTCCATTGAATCTCTATGATTAAAAATGTACAAAACTACCTGATTTTCGTCTGATTTCAGAATCGAGTGGCACATCGCAGGTGGTGAATTGCAGGTGGTTTGCCAGGGTACCCAAAGCAGTACCCTGCTTGAGGCTCTGGCTCTCCTGCACACAGCATGGGGAGCTGGCAGCCTTCCAAAGCAAGACAAAAATTGACACCATTTCATGCTGCAGTGCTATGAAGAAAAGCCTGATTAAGAAAAGTTCAAGTCTTTATTTTTTCTGTCTTACAGGAAGATGGCATAGTCATCTCTATATCACGAATTCTCATCAGGCTATGTTTCTGAGACATCACATGCTTATTTAGGTGTGCTTGAAGCACGTGATAAGTGGTTTTTACATTTCTGCATGAGGAACAAAATAGCTGTTCAATGAAAACATACACGAGATCAGAGTTTGTGAAGATTGTGCTAAAATGCCAAGAGACAGTATAGCCTTGTGGCACTTAGAGAAATATTCTTTAAAGGAAACATAAACAGCCCCTCAAAACCCAGATAGACCATGACTAAAAACAAGTCAGTGAAGTGATATGCCCATGGCACTGGGATATGCTTATTTGAGGGAGGCAGGAGTAGATAGCAGTGAGGATGGTGGAGGTTGTATAGACATTATTGAATATGGATCCAAAGTATTCTTTAGTTTAACTTTGGTAATGGTATTTTAAAACTAAATTTTCCTATGCTGGAATTTTTCAGTGTTTCCTTCACTGTGCTTCCTAACTGAGACCTTACGTTCTAGTGCGCTTAAAGAAAATAAACCTGTGAAGGGATTAACTGAATAAAGAGAGGTGTTTGTGAAAAATATATGTGTTTAATCACAGCTTATGTTCTGGAACAACCCTTCAACAATTTTTCTTCTGGCTGTGGATCCTATCTATGACAGAATCTCCTAATAAACTATAGATTTTAAGATGAAAAGCCCTTCTGTATTTTAGGTGGGCTTGCTTTAAGTGAAAGATGCAGGCAAATCCACCCTATCTCCGTGGCTGGTGTCTGTTGCAGCATCCCAAAATGCCTGAAAAATAATTAGCAGCAAAACAGGTAAGTTTAGCTTAGACAGTGAGGGCTTAGCATTTGAGCCTGGCTTCGACATCCTGGTGGGAGTAATGAGAGAGGGTATTCAGAGCTCTCAGTTGTGTTTTGGGGCTGTGGAAGGCATGTACCACACTCCTTATTCCTGTTTGATGACTGGAAAATTATTACTACCTGGAAAGTCAAAGGTTCAGTTTTAAAAAAGAAACAAAGAATTGGAAAATGGGTGTTCTGCAGCATCTGAGCATGCTGGGCAGACAGAGCAAGAGTTTGGTGGGGACCAGACACTGCACACTATTTGCTGCCTGTTGTTGTGGTTTATGGGATGGAATACCTTGTTGGCCAATTTAGGATCACCTGTCCTGTCTGCTCTTCCCTTCAGGTGCGGCTCTTACTTTCTGTACCCAACCCCCCGCTCTCCGTGGTGTGGTACACAAGATACAGCAGTGACCGTGGTCTGCATACCAATCCTTGGTACTAACTAAATATGGAGTATCATTGCTGCTAGAAGCAGGCGCTGTCTGCAAAAACATGCTGCTAACTGTAGAAAGTGCAGTTAGTTAGAAGACACTGAGCTGAAAAGTAAAAATCACTGAACAGAATTGTTCTGTTCTAACCCAAACCAGAGCACTGTGCAGTGCGGGCTGGGAACTGCAGACCCTGCCCATGCAGCCACGCAGGCGTGGACAGCATCTGACATCTGCCCTGAAGGGGTAAGCCATCAGCTCTTTGCTGGGCTAACTAAACAGCAGATAGGATGGGAATTGGATTTGGCATGGGCCATGACAAACGTGAGCGGAGGTCTCCACTTGGTCTTGTTATGCTTGTGACCAGGAAATCAAAAGCTATGTTTAGGGGGCAAATATTTTGAGGACATGCAGGTTTGCACCCGAGGAAAGTCCTGTTATGAGGATTTGAAATCACAATATTAACCTGTCAGATGAACACTGAAAAACTATGTGATATTTCTAACTTTTCATTCCTTTTCCCCTTTTTGAAATAAATTATTACTAAATTTACATTCAGTAAATCAGTAACAAAGAGAACTTTTTCAAAATGNCGATGGAGCATCACTTGAAGAAGACTGAATACAAGAATGTAACATTGACTTGAACAAAGTTACCGCAGTTAAACAAAAGTACCTTTGGTCTCAATCCAGGTGTTCCTGCATCCAGTACCAGAATCCGTCTCCTGAATCTGGTTCCTGTCTGCTGCTGGGTCTGGTCTGGAGCTTCCCCAGTGTGTGGTCCACAGCATCAGTGGTGACAGTGACATAAATGCCATCACAGGGGTAATTTTTGATACTGGTTTTGTTTATATTTGTATTTATTCCATTTTATTATTATTATTTTCATTAAAGCTGTTCTAGTTTTCTTTTCTAATTGAAAAGTCTCTCTCCCTTATTCCCTTTCTCTTCCCCTTCGGAGTGGGAGAGGGGTTAACAGAGAGAATCTGTTATAGGTCTAGTGGACAGCCCTGACCCTACGCCTTGCCATATTTATTCAAATGCAATTACATTCAAATGTAATTTGAATGAAATAGATTTGAGGTGATGGTATAGTGAAACCAGTACATAGTTGTGAGTATACCTGGGTGAACAGCAGAGCCTTCCAGAGATATGAGGATGAGTATGACAGAGTCAAAGTGCCAAGGCATAAGGAGCTGAGATGGGTATGACAATGTTTTCTGCCTCCACTAAGTCCCTATTTACTGCCTGATTTTGGACACAAGGCTAAAATTGTCATTAACTCCTTGGGAGCATTTGCACCTAGGAGTGAACAGCGTCAAGGGATAATGTGGAATGTCATACAAATGAAACAAAGTTGAAGTCTTGGG